>APFE030978375.1:168935-240416 GCA_000404065.3 Pinus taeda
TATATATAATTGAATTTTATGCCTTTAAATAAACCATACCATGGGAAAAACCATGAGTTGTCAAAATCGAGAGTCCAAAAACAGCTAGTAATTTGATCGAGTCAAAATGTTTAGATCACATAACATAACGATAACATAACAAGACATTACAACATCTATACCATATGGAGAGCGACGCAATAAAATTATTCTAGAATATTATAAAGAGGTTAAATCCCTACCATCCACCTAATAATTATTGATAATTAAGTTAATTTCCAAAATATGGACATAAATAACGCATCCATATAAATTAAATGAGTGGTAAATTTCTATAGGCATCAATCCATAATAAGCATCAAAACACTTCCTATATAATACATTTCACCTTGCTAGAAAAATCATCAAAAGTAACCAAATTATAACTTTATTTTAAATTATTATTATTACTTATAAAACTAATAAATATATAAGTGAAGCATATATACATTTAGAAAAACATGGAACAAAATTATCAACCATGGATATTTAGCCCCATTTTACCATGGTGATTCTTAAAATGGGCTAGTACCATGACTTATCAATACCACATGCCCAAAAGACTACAACTCATTTCTTATAGCACTTATATGACATTTTTTTAATAATTAATTTAATTAAAAGGGTAAAAACGACATAACTACTTTAGAGATAAAAGACACCTTTGATTTGTGCAGAGTACTATGAATATTCTATAATATTCTATGGCGGTTTAATCCATATCATCCACCTAATAATTATTGATAATTAAATTAAAATTCTAAAAATTCTATTCCAAAATAGACACGCTTATCTACTTAATTGATAGTATTCATACTATTATTAATATTAATAATAGTACAAGAAGTATTCTTAATATTATTAATAATAACACTATTAATGGTACTAATAATAAAATTAATAGTATTATAACTATAATAATAATATTAAAATATTAATAATAATGTTAAAAGTATTAATAATAAAATTGATAGTATTAGAACTATTGTTAATAATAGTAGTACTAATAATAAAAAATATAACATAGAAATAATAATAATAGAAGAAAATAATAAAATAGATAAAGTAGTTCCGAGATGGGGTGAAAAATATCATTGAAGTGTGGGAAGGGACGAACCCACTGCCGTCATCCCCCTCACTCGAGGGGGAGGCATCATGGTCCCAACCACGACATGACACACACTCATTACCTTGATGATCCACGATAGACTCAACATCATTACCTATTAATGAACTTCGGGTGGCATTCGAGAGAACTATCTCGACGATAGCATGGTGAGTTATAATCTAGGCTAGCGAAAGAATACCATTCTCGTCCTTATCAAGTTGTTCTCATACCTTTCACTTTGGTAATTTCCTCTACACAGACCTAGTTTATGCTCCTACATTGTTGTTTTCTTTTTATTGAGGGGACATGATCAGGTCCTCCTGACTTGACCTTCCCATCAAGGTTGGTATTTGGCTCTTTCCTAATAAGAAAAATGGAATTCTAGAGATTCTAAGCAAGGTGGTTGTTGGGTTGCGTTTAGGTAATCTAGAGAGGAGGTTTGTTTCTCTAGGCATGGAGCACCCTTGTAATTTTTATGCTACCTAGAAAGACTACCAAGTCCTTACACCCCATCTATCCTGGTGGCCACACTCAAGAATGGATTGGAACTCATATATTTCGATTAACTAATTCTATTTGCATTAAATTTTACATATATTATGGTTGTCACCTCTCGATAGTTTTCCACCTTCCTTATTTGTGTATTGTTATTTTCTCTAGTTTGAATTCTAAGCCTTTGAAGGTTAGCCTTTTCCTAACTTGAGTTGCTCTTCCTCTATTTTCACTACCCTAGGAAGGTTCTTTCACTCTCCTCTATTTTCTTACTATTATCTCCCTTGTTTTAACTCTCATAGACTCCTCACTTCCTTGTCTCTTGTTCATCGCACCTTTAGGGAATATTCTTGTGTATACACCCTCTCATGGTCACCTTCACTCCTCCTTGCCCCCTCTACCATTCCAAGATAAAGAGCCTGGAGTTTTCATGGTTCCTCCAACAAAGTGGAAGGGAGCACAAGAGCTCATACTCATGCTCATAATGTTGCCTGTCGCTATCAAATCCATATTCATAAGAATATTCAACAAGAAATTGATCATGCATCAACAAAGGTTATTGCAAATGGGAATAAACTTACTGATGCAGAGGTATTGTCATCAGTGCCTGAATGGGTCCCTGATATGGCTCACACCCGAGCACACAAAAGCTAGTACTTATGCACAATTGATATTTATAGGAACATCAAGGTACTTCTCATCAAAGTTATTATTGTGTGTAATGAGACTAAAAGAGAAATCCTATTGCATTTGGATGAGCTCCAAATTAAGCACTAGATATGGGCCTCAAACATAGGGATATAGCTCTCATGCTAGCTTGGATCAAAACCATTATGAATCATGGAAAAGGTATAGCTTTGCCATGAACCCCAACTAAGCCCATTGAAATCTCCACCTCTTCTTGAATAACTCTCGTGGCCTACAGTCTTGCTGGTTTAATTCCCAATCTAGGCTATTATATGTTATCAATTTAAAGTTTTGGGAAGGAATTTTTTTGTTTATGATCGGAATTTTAATGTATATGTTATCAATAATATAGATATTAGTATAATTATCATCAATTGGTTCAACTAGTGCTTGCTTTTTGTTAGGATTTGGACAAAAAATCTCTTTTTTGGGGCCAATGGTCTCGTTTCCCTAGTGGTAAGCCAATGCAGTAAAGGATTGGTTATTGATGTAATATTTTCATTGAGTCATAAAAGTTTCTTAATTTTAAGATAAAAGGATAAAGTAGTAATAGTAGTAAATAATACTAAATTGATATACTAGAATAGTAGAATAATAGTACCAATGGTATAAAATACAAAAGTATACAAACGGGAAATAGTCGAGTAGACAAATAAAGGAGAAAGACACCAAACCAAATTATTTTGCAAACATAAATCAACACAGGAAAGGGAAACAAGGGAAAAGAAATCGCTGACAAGAGGAGAGAAAAAACTAAGAGTTAAAACAAGCACAAAGAAAAAAAGAAACAATAAGAAAAATCAAGTCCATAAAGAAGAAAGAAAGAAAAGTGACACAAAGAACAAGAAGAAAATAAAACCCTAGAGGAAAGAAAAACAAGAGGACAAGCACCAAAAACTAAAAGCAAGAAAAAAAATGAGAAAGGCAAAGGAAGAACCAAAAAATGAGCCAAGCAAAGAAGGAGAAGATTAGGGAATTGATCATTCATATGCTAAGGAGAAACTGAGCAACTGTGGTGCTTTCATCTTTGTCGTTGAAATTCATTACACTCTCAAACTAACTGGCTTGGTTTGTTATATGGCATGGTGCATTATCTATATGAATGTATTGAATCAATTGCAAGTAATGAACCTCTAGGAAACCCTACTTATAGTGTAACAAACCACCATAGTACTCTCACAATTTCTTAGGATGTGCTAACACATGGACCACTTTCCTAGCTTTCATTTAAGTCTATAAGTTTTACACATATTAAAAAGGAACATTCTTAATTTTTTTTTCCCTTCCAATTCTTTCAAATTAGAAATAAAAGCTCCATCCTAACAAGCTGCCATGATGAAAGGAATTCTTTTACACATTATGTTGGATAGGTAAATCCCCTCTACGGATAGAGGCGATCCCTACTAGCCCAACAGGGGTCTAGCAACAATCGAACAATGCTACACCGCAGGTTCCTAGTTGTAATTAACAAGTGGGCGAGAATAACCTACTTGGATTCCAACGCTTGTTTGTCGAAGAGATACTCCTCTCGCTCCTTCGCTCCAGCCGATCACAATTCCCCGCTATCCTCGCGGACGAACACCTGCACAAGCAAAAAGAGAGCAAACAAGCGTAAAATCTACTAAAAACAACTATGTATCGGTCAGGAAAGATACAATTTGCATTAATCATTCATTGAACACATGTAAATGGAACCATAAGAGTAGTCATCTATCTTTATTAACAAGAAGTAGAGTAAGGTACAACCGATGTCCTGACGCTGCGTCCTTCTCTAGAGGGTTCAGCCAGCGTGTCTTCCAAGCATTCACCTTTGGATCAAATCTCCCAAGTCAAAGAGGTCTCTCTCTCACATACAAGGCAACAAGCTCATGACCTTCCTCAAGCTCAAAGCAATCCTCACACAACACACCAAATGCCTACAAAGAGCAGCACTAATGCACTAAGAATTCCTCGATCAAAGTCTATATGTTCCAAACTAGCTGCTCATGGGCAATGGAGGAGGCTTATAAAGGAGAAGGAGTCTCCATGAATAGGTAAAGGATGAGCTTTCCCCCAAGATCAGTGGATGGTCAGTCGAAAAGACATGCCAGAGAAAGGATGGCGACCTCAACAATGCTAACAACCAAGTCTGGAGGGATCTGGAAGGTTGGTTGTTAGAACAAATTCGCCCAAACAGGATCAGTGCGGGTGAGACACTGAGCTAGCGCGCTGACATCGCAGATCAACTATAGAGGAGGTCCGGTCAACGCTCAACAGGACAAACGGAGGGTGCGCTGTTCATAAAATGGGACCAGCGCGGAAAAGACGTGTGCTTCCGCGCTGGCAGCGCATCAGATACACTGGCCTCCACCTGTCAGCGCGGTTATTTGATTAACAAATGCGATGATTCATTTAACTTAGGCAAAGAGGGTTTTTTAGCCATTTTGAGGAGCATGAGCATAGGTGAATGTGTTTTCACAATACAGTAGAGAGACTGACATGATGGCAGTGACATTTTACTGTGTAACACATACTACTCATGTTTTTCTCATCTCCTCAGATTCTCATGAATTGAAGAGTGACCCTCCCATCTCAATTGTTTAGGAGAGTCCTTCTCCTACTCCTGTACAACATGGGGGCAATCATATGATACCCCCACCAAGTAGTTCTGTAGTTTCTTTCGATTAGGGTCCATTGACTGCTTTCCGCCTCCCATCTTATGTGCCTTTCCAGATCACAGTACAAGCCTATAATATGGTAGTACCTTACACTATATTAGATGAAGGTGCGTCTATGAGCATCATGTCTTCTACTACTTGGAAAGATTTGGGTTCCCCACATCTTGTGCCTGTCACTCAGAATCTGTTAGCCGTCAACGGAGGAACCAGTCAACCCTTAGGGATCCTTCCGAAGTTCTCTAATACTTTGGGAGGAAAGACCGTCTATATAGACGTGATGGTAGTCCAAGGTCTGTTAGATTTCAATCTTCTCCTTGGAAGCGACTATGTTTATGTCATGGGAGCTCTTGTTTCTTCAGTTTTCCATGTGGTTTGTTTTCCGCATGAAGGGAGAATAGTGACCATTGATCAATTATCGTTCATTTGTCACCAGGCACATCCTTTCCAACCATCATCCCCTATCGGCTCTTGTTTGCAAGAAGTACCTTCCCCACCACATGTCAATTATGTGGCTACTTGTTCTATCTTCGCATCTGCTGATGATCACATAGATGGTATAGTACATTATGTACTAGGGGCATTGGAACCTGATATGTCTTTGGTACCAAATGACATGTATTCCTCCTAGAGAGTGGTTCTTCCATCTAGTGAAGACCTCTTGGGATCCATGTTCTCGTATGGTTCATGAAAAAATGAGTCGTGAGGATAGTTCCTGGTCTTGTGTCAAGCTCGTTAAAAAATGAAAGAAAGGGTCATGAGGATAGTTCTTTTTCTTGTGTCAATCTCGTTAAAAAATGAAACAACGCATGAGGATAGTTCCTGGTCTTATGACAACCTCGTTAAAAATGAAACAAGGAGTCATGAGGATGGTTCCTTGTCTTGTGACAACCTCGTTAAAAAATGAAACAAGGGTCTCGAGGATAGTTCTTTTACTGGGTCAACCTCATTAAAAAATGAAGCAACTCCCTTTTCCAAATTGAATCTTTGATTAAGATCTCGTAAAATCCCAGTCGAGTCTTTCCAAGATTTCAAAGGTGAACCTTCATTCCATCCACATAGTTGACTGAAATGAAGCTTTGGGGGCATGTACCTCTATTGAGTCATTATACTGGGGGCATGAAAACTTGTACCAAAAACAGTTTTTCGTTTGAAGCTTGTGTAAACATGAAAATGAATCCAAGCAGAGTTCTCCATGGTTCCAGCTTTTGTAAAAATGGACCATGCCTGATTAACATCTCGTGATTGTCATTTTTATCAGCTAATTTCTACTAGATGGGCCTTGGTTGTTTCATTCCATTGCCACCATCTCTTTGGCCGATCATATGCTTTCACTTGGTTGTTTTTCCTTTCCTGAGGGACCGCAAAAATGAGTGGTTTTATTAGTTAGCCTCTTGATCATTACATGTTTTGAGTAGTTCCTCTATTTGTGGAACCAGTTGCCACCCTTTATACCACTCATTCCTCCAGGACGAATCACCTTTAAGATCTTTTTTGACTTGTAAAAACTGAAAAGATTGCCGAGTATTTTTCCCTTTTTGACTCGTTAAAAGAAAATAAAAATAGGAGGTCTTCTTTTAAGCTCTTTTCTGACCCTTCAAAAAGAAAAAGATAGCCAAGCCCTTGTCATTTCGAACTCGTTAACGGATAAGAAACGTCGTGCGCCCAGTATAAGTTTACCCCTTTTTCGGGCTAGGAGGCACTATTTATGAAAAAGGTACTTCTTGACTGAAATGGTCAAGCAATTCTCTGAAGTATCGTTTTCTACTTTTTCAGGCTCGAGAGACACTAATGCACGAAAAGGGACCATGTGGAGTTTTCTTTTCCATTTCTTTTTCAAACGCTCTAAACATGCAAAAGACACCGAGTTGCACCTTTTTCAGACTCGTTAAAATATTAAATGACATCGGATTCGTCACCTTGATGAACATGAGCTTCTCCGTCCTAGGGCTCGTTAAACTTACTAGGTCAGATTCATCCAAAGGATGAACTTACAGTGCAAGCATATGCTATCCCCTTCAAGCTTGCGATTAAAAAATAATTGGGGTGCCTGTCAGAAATGGTGGGGGAAATTTTGGAAATCTATCAGTTGTGTCGGTAGCTCACTCTTGAACATGACACTTTTTGCTTTGTGTCGGGTTGGGATATCCTCCTTTGTATCGTTGACCTTCCTGGGTTTGGGCCGTTCATTTTTTCCTTCCATTTGATCTCTACCATGTCATCATGACCACCAGTCCCATGGATCCAAAAGCTGCCAAAATTCCAGTTGTGTCGCCGATATGTTCAAGAGTTGTCCTTCTGTAGTTACATTTGCTTCTGATTCTCTGTATCACCCAAAATCATTTTTCATCCTTTCATCTTGTGTCGATGATGTGGGAAACATAATGGCCCTCCTTCAACACGGTTGTTTCCCATCGACTTTAGCTCATTATCCAGGAAGTTGACCGAGAAACTCCCTTCCAGTACCTTAGAGCTTGCTTTCCCTAATGGAAATTTCTTCACACTCGACAACAAGTTCACATCATTGGCTTTCGATCAAGTGATTTCACAGGTGTTCGACTTCAGTTCCTCTATTCACATTCCGTGAATTGTGCTGATAGTACCTTGAGGACCATTTTCATTATTGGTGGTTTCTCTCATGCTTGTTAATAGTTTACATCATTAACTGGTAATCAAACAATTTTCTAGCATGTTCGATGTCAACACATCTATTCACATGTTAGAATTTGTACTTTGATCGGTCCTGTTGGAGCACAAGACCCTAGACTTAGATCACAAAAGTCCAGGTTGTGAAGTGATGTGACATGGTTATGTTGATATACATGTCTCTCTCAGATGGATGGTTGCGACCATACCATGAGTTATCATATGTGATCCTTCTCATTATTGGATGGCTGTGACCATACCTTGGTTTCATTATGATCCTCTTTAACAAATGGATGCGCCAATACTTGGATCCAATTACATGATCATTCTCTAGATGGCTGCATCCATGCCACAATTCATGTATCATTTGACAAAGTTTTCAGTTATGTATATGTATCTGTACTTGCTTGCAGGTTTTCCGATGGCAAACTATGATTCCCCGCACTAGTTCATAAAGCATTTCATCCCTCACTCTAGTTCGACCTTCACGCTTTAGGGGGCATCTATTACACAACATTTTGTCACTGTGCCTGTACTCCCCATTCCTTGATCCTGGAGGACCTCTATAGTGAACCCCACATGCTTTGCCTTCATGAAGAAAATCCCATTATGTCCCTCTTCATGAGCAGATCAATTCCCTTTTGTACCATTTCCCCTAAAACTTCTATTTTTCCCAGTTTAGAAGACCGATGCTAATGACCTTTATCTCCCACGCGCTGATGTGCAAAGATTAGCACTATCCCTAGCGCCCACTAGAGCGACTGAGCTATGTTCCAGTCACGCCGGTCCTGTTATGGATTTTTTTTAAATTAAGAGCCGAAGCTTCCATCTCTAGAAGCTTCGTAACAGAATTCTGGTAAGTGGTTTGGCTGAGTGGGGTCGAGGATGTTTATTTGGTCTCCTTTCCCCTATAATGATGGAACTACCTCAAGGGATAAGACCTTATCCCATGAGAAGTGGATCCATCTCCCATCCATTCATCCTATATAAACCTCCATTCTTCCCATGCACAAGCTAGTGCTGATGTTGGTGTGCTAGTGCTATTTTGGTTTGGAGTAAACAACAAGCTATTCATATTTGTAGCTATCTAGTCGTGTGAGGGAAGAGTGTGATTTGGTTTGGAGAGAAGACTAAAGGGAAGAGCCTTAAAACTATTGTTTATTGAGGCCATCATGGAATGCTAGCGGAAGTGCGTGGGAACCTGGCCTTGTCATAGGAGAACCGGAACGTCATAAAAATGGTTGTAATATCTTCTTGATATCAATATATATGAAACTGTCGATTGATTTCCTACATGTTTTGTCATATTACACATTCATGGCTTAATGTTTCTTGACTTGTTAAGTAGGTTTAATTACAATTTGTCTATTATCATAGTTGTTGTTTACTTGTGTCAGGTGCTTGAAGAAGGAAGTGAGAGATAGCTGGAGCGAGCAAGCAAGGACATCATCAAACAAGATAAGCGTACTAAGAGGTAGGCCCTCTTAATTGGTTCTAACCTAAGGAAATTTTCCATAGAATATATCTGTTGTGGCTAGACCCATTATCGGGCTAGAATAATTTGTTTGTGTCCGCACTTATAATTTTACTTCACCACAGAGAGAGAGTAAATTTCACAAGGAAAGCACACACTTCTCTTATTGTTGGACATTTCTGTGTAAGTAAAACAATGGCAAATCTTTAGAGGTATTTTCACTGGCCTCATATGCTTGAAAGTGTGTCATGTTTTATCAGAGGTAGTTCATTGTGTGCAGTCAGTAAGCCTAGTAATAGGAAACTAGGATTGTACGCACCACTTCGAGTGCCTTCATGTCTATGGGAGAGTGTTTCTATGGATTTTGTAGGAGGTCTTTCTTTATCAAGAAAAGGTCATGATTATTTGTACATAGTTGTGGATAGGTTAAGCAATGTGTGCATATTAATGCCTTGTAAAAATCAAATTACAGCTGAACAAACAACTCAACTTTTCTTTCAAAATGTATGGGTTCATTTTAGATTACCTATTTCTGTTGTAAGTGATCGTGATTTCCAATTTGTTTGGAATTTTCGGTCAAATTTATGGAAATTGATGGACACCAAGTTGAAGAAAAGTACAACTTTCCATCCACAAATAGATGGTCAAATTGAAGTGGTTAACAAGACAATTATTCATTTTCTAAGAGGAGATTGCAGCAAACATCCTAAGTTGTGGGATGAATAGTTGCATTATATTCATCATGCTTACAACTGAGAAAAACACTCTTCTACTCTAACTTCGCCTTTTGAGGCATGTCTTTGTTATTTGCCTAAATTGCCTTTGGATTTAATCTTTGAGAAAGATGTAGCTATAGATGGACATAGTGACATAGACAGAGCAAATAAATTCATTGAGAAAATTCAGTTGTTTCACCAAATAGTTCAAGAAAAACTAGAAAAGAGTCAAGGCAAGTATAAGGCAAGGCATGATAAGCATTGTGTAGATCATCAGTTTCAAGTAGTGATGAAGTTTGGATTTACATTAGCATGGAAAGACTTCGAGGTGAAGGAAAAAAGCTAAAACCAATTCATTATGGTCCATTTAAAATTCTGGAAAAGATTGGTAATAATGCTTTCAAGCTTGATTTGCCTTCATATATGCAAATTTATTTTGTTGTTAATGTTGAAAATTTTGGATTGTATGAGCCTCATTTGATTAAATATCAAGGAGAAAGTTTATAGATTCCATCAATTGAATATTTTTCTCTACAATTTCTTGATGAGCTTCAGCAAGACACCATACTTGACAGACGAACGGGGTCATCAAAGAGGGGAAATGTTGATTATCTTCGAGTGGGTATCAAAGGCACAAATCCATCAAAGGCCAAATGGATTCAAGAGGGGAAGGTGAGGGAAAAATACCCTCGTCTGTTCAATAATTGAATATAATCTTTTGGGGTCCAAAAGCTTCGAGTGGGGAAGAGTGATCAGGTGCTCAAGTTTATGCTAAAAAATCAAAGTTCATATAATGGAATGGAAACTATATGGTTGGATATATCTTGGCGATAGGAATCCAACGCAACTCGTTTTATCCAAAACAAAGTTTGGATGCTTCGAGAAATGAGTTTTGACCAGTTTACTAAATAAGAAAAATAAGTTCAGAGTTAGCAAGTTCAAGTCTCTTCAGCTAATTGAGAGGCGCCAAGTGTCACTCTGTCACTAGTCCCACAAATCAGCCCATCGCATCACAATAGGAAGTCTTGTTAAGAATCACCCTGCCTGTGCCGATAGCGTAAAGCCGATATATACTGGATGCGAAATTGTTATGAACTGTGGTGCATAAATTGTTAAGTTTTCCATCGCAAATCGCTCATCGCAGTTTCAAAAGTGTGGCGTATTATGTGCATCCATTTCTCCATTGATAGCTAATTGCGATGTGTTTCTCCATCGATTGGTGATCGACGATCACAGTTTTTTTGAAAGGAGTTGTTCCCTCCATCTCTTCGCCAATGTTGATTGTGATTGCAGTTTCTGAACCTGCCGATAATTATGGCTTCAGTGGTCGAAATGTGGAAAATTTGGCAGATTTTAGGCCGAATTTGATGGTTTCGGAAAAGGGGAATTTGTTGAGCAAATTGTGGGAGAACTGGGAGAGGTCATAAATTCTTCAGTTTTTATCCAAATTAGGTGCAAAAGTGTCAATGATAGCAATTTTGGCTATTTTGAACTCATTGAGATAGGTTTTAGAGGCATTTGAACATTGTAAACACACGTTTGTTGTAATTTGGAGCATAATAGAGAGGCCCAAGCATTGGAAGCTGGACCAAGGAGACGTAGCCCAAGAAGGGTGAACGTCTCATCAAATCTCTGTGTTGTGTTGTATTTTGATGTTCTTTGCTGTTATTTTTCTATTGTTTAGCATATGTTTTATGTTAAATTGTTTATAACATTTACATAAGAAAATCTCATGGGAATCAGTTAATTAAGAAAAAATGGTGAATCCTTAAGCACTTGATTAGCAAATGATAAGCATCTTGGCTTTTATTCTGAATGGGGAATTAGCACAACATTACTAATCTGCTCCATTTCAAATCAACTGGGTAACTCAAATACTCTTCATGCATGAGTTAATTTAGGTTGATTGATCAGTTAACTGGATGAGCACTCCCAGTGAAAAAATTTACACACCCTTGTCACTCAGTATGAAAAAAGTTACACACCTTTGACTAAACCTTCACTAGTTCTACTAACAGTGAGAACTAATTACACTGACAATAACTCAAAATAACTGAAATAAATTACTACAAATTAGAAATCAATCATATATAACTGAACTCAAGTGTCTCAAATTCGAATTTACTAATTTAACTAAGTGACAAGAGCCATGTCACCTCAATTAACTACCTCCAAGTATTCTGCTGAAATTGAAATTGAAATTTCTGTAATTTAATCAAGGGAAAATTAAATTAGGAATTTCTTGCTGCATTTTTGACACTCCCTCTCAGCAAGAAAGGGATTATCAGATAACCCAATCCTACTTCTATGGAACTCGAATTTCCCTCTTGACAAAGCCTTTGTCAAAATATCTACATATTGTTCCTTTGTCGGAATGTACTGCAAAAATATAATCCGTCTCTGCACACAATCTTTTAGATGGTGATACCAGATGTCAATATGCTGGGAACAATCATGAAATAATGGATTCTTAGAGAGTTTGATACGACTCTGATTGTCACAGTAAATCAATGTAGGATCCATCTTCTGACTAAATTACCCAACACGATTCTTTGTCATCCAAATAGCCTCACATGCTACTTAACTTACAGCCATGTACTCTGCTTCTATCGAGTTGAGTGCCATAGATCTTTGCTTCCTACCGCATCAAGACATTGTTGTTGATCCAACACTGAAAATTCCTCCTGAAGTGCTCTTCATGTCTGATGGACTCCCCGTCCAATCTACATTTGTGAAGCCTTACATCTTCACTCCCTCTGTCCATTTGTATCAAAGACCAAAATGAGTAGTGCCTCTGAGGTATCTCAACACATGCTTTGATACCTTCCAATATATTTTGGTTGGCTTAACCATGGCTTTACTAAGATGGTTAACTATATAACACATGTCTGGTCATGTGTTCACCAAATACATAAGTGAACCCACAAACTGTCTGTAAATGGTAGCCTCCACTTCCTCACCTGAAGTGACATCCTCTTTCATCTAGTTACCTGCTAGAGGAGTGTCCATGGGTTTTCTACTCTCCATGCAGAACTTCTTCAGTATCACATTAGCATACCTTCCCTAAGAGACAAACAATTCCCCATCTCCTTTCCATACTTCCAAATTGAGGAAATATTGCATAAGTCCCATGTCCTTCATCTCGAACTCTCTTGCAAGGTCCTCTTTGCAAGATCTGGTCAGCTGCTCATCACCAGTAAGGATCAAGTCATCGGCATATAACACAATAATCAATAATTTACCTTCTGCCACAATGTGATAAAATTTTGCATCTGCTTCACTTTTGGTGAAGCCCAAACTAGTGAGATAACTCTCTATCTTGGTATACCAAGCACAGGGTGCATTGATTGAGTCCATACAATGTTCACTTGAGTCTGCACACATGCGACTCTCTGTAGAAAGTCTCAAACTCCTCTCGCTGATCAATATACACCTCTTCCTCAATAAATCCATTAAGGAATGTTGTCTTCACATCCATATGGTTGATCTTCCACCCCATATGCGCTGACAGTGCTAGAATTGACTTGATGGGTGAGTACCTTGCTACAGGAGCAAAGGTATCCTCATAGTCAATTCACTCCACCTGAGAGTACACCTTGGCCAAAAATCTGGCCTTGTGTTTCTCTATGCTCTCACCTGCTGCATGCTTTAACTTGTAAATCTGTCTTGAACCAACCACTAGTTTGTCTGCTAGTCTTGGGACCACTTTCCAAACACTGTTTTTGATAATTTATTCATATTCCTCTACCATATCATCAACCCATACTAGTTTCTATATTGATTCCTTGAATGAGGATGGTTCTATCTCAACTAGCTCACTCATTAGAGCCATGTACAAGTTGGACATTGGATAAACCAATGCTCCTCATGTGTTTCATGACGTGTGCCTAATCACCTCTCGTGGATCCATTAACTCTGGTGATGTGTTTGTTTCCTAACATGCGTGGGTTTTGGTGTAATGACAATTATGATTCTAACAAGTGGTATTAGAGCCAAAAGGTCTCGAGTTCGAATCACACCTGACTCGTGCTGGGGGGGGGGGTATTGTTGGACATTGGATAAACCAATGCTCCCCGTGCGTTTTGATACATGTTCTTAACCACCTCTCATGGATTCATTAACTCTGTCTATGCGTTTGTTTGCTAACACCTGCAGGTTTTGGTGTAACAAAAATCGTGATTCCAACAATATCTAGTGTACTGATCCGATGACCTCTGCTTGCATTGTGATGTGGGTGCTCCCACATTCTCTCTAGCATCCTTTAATAATTTGTCGGCTTCCCTAGTCCACTACCTCCCTTCTCTAGATGTCTCTGCTTGAGTGGATGTCTCCACTCTCTGCTCCTCTGCTTGTGGTTGCTCTACAACTTCCTGAGGTCCTTCCTTTGGAGCCAAAATCTCCTAATCAGGATGCAACTGAAGCTCCCTCTCAAGAGAACACCTCGTTTCCTTATCCTCATCAATTTTCACATCCTGTATGACCATTTTCATCCTATGGGATGGAAAGTACACTTGATAGTTGTGAGGTGTATCAATGTACACCCACAAATATGCCCAAATTAGTTGTCGGTTGTAGCTTTTTCCTTGCTGCCTTGGAAACATGACAATAAAATGATGATATAAAGATCCTGAAGTGTGACACATCTCGTTTCTTCCTTGAAAAATATTCCTCTTGTGTACTCATGCCAAGCATCCTATGAGGAATCCTGTTATGCAAATAGACTGTTGTGTTGCATGCTGTAGCCCACAAGTGTAGAGGTAGGCTTTGGTAATTCAACATTGTTTGTGTTGCTCCCACAATATTTTTGTTCTTCCTCTCAGCCACCCAATTTTGTTATGGGTTATGAGGTTCCGTCAACTCCCATCAAATGCCTTCATTTGTACAAAAATTTTAAAATCTTTCGACATGTTCTCACCACCTTTATTTCTCCTGAGAACCTTCACTTTCCTTCCATTCTTTTTCTCAACAAGTGTTTTAAACTCAACAAATTTGGAGAATGTTTGGTCTTTCTTCTACATGAAGTAGATCCAACACTTTTGTGAGAAATCATTTGTAAATATAACATAATACCTGTGCTTGGTGATGGAGGCTGTTGAGAAGGGTCCACATATAGCTGAGTGGATCCTTTCAAGGATTGCATGCGCCTTGCTGTCTTGATCAGTGAAGTTGGATTTTGTGTACTTCCCCAATTTACACCCTTTGCATGTATTCTGCTTCTCTAGTGCTCCATTGGGGAGGCCTATAGAAATATGTTGCATGATCTTCAAAGCACCATGATGCAAATGGCCAAGTATTCTATGCCATATTTTTCCTACATATTGGCTCTGTGCCTTCTTTGCTTTTGTGCTCAATGTTGCATAGTCTTCCACATCTAATTTATAGAGGTTCTTCACTCGAACCTCGATATGCTTCACTTTTCTTGTGGCGATGTGTCTCAAGAAAGCCTTTCTCTTGATGAATATGACATCGTAGCCACATTCTTCCAACATTGCGATGGAAAATAGATTCTTATTCGGACCTGATACATACATCACATCCTTGAGCCTGAGAGGGCAACCATACTCCCTTTGAAAAGTAACTGTACCAATTTCAGTCGCGCTATACCTTCCATAATCTCCCATCTCGATGTGCATTTGGAGATCCTTCTCCTCCAAGTCAATGAAAAATTCTTTGTTTCCCGTCACGGGGAATGAGGCATCGTTGTTGAGAGACTAGACACTACCCATCATTGTGCTTAACATGCATGCAATGAGGGTAAAATCCTTCTTGTGTGGACATTTCGTGGCATAGTGTCCCAATTCATGACAATGGAAGCACTTGATTTTGGACAAGTATTTCTTCTTTCCCCTTTCACCAAATTTTCTTTGGATTGGGATTTCTTCCCTTTCCCTTTCTTTTACTTTCCATCTAAGTCACAATTCTCCTCATCCTCAACCTTGGATGAAGTCCCATCCCTTTTGCTCTGCCTTATTTCTTCCTACACTAGATCAGACCATAACTTCTCCCAACTTGGTAGTTTCTCTCTACCATTTACTGAATCTTGATAACTATGCCAACTCTTGGGAAGGCCCAAGAGGGCTAGAGCTACTAGATCTTCTTCAAGGACAGTAATACGAACCTTTCCAATTTCATCATTACACTGTATAAACATGCTTAGGTACTTCAGAATTGTTTCATTCTTTTGCATCTTAATACTTCAAAGCTTGTCCTTGAGTGCCATCTTCCTGTGGTCACTATTGTTTGCAAACAACTCGGTTGGTGTATTCCACATCATGAACAAAGTATTTTTCCCATGGAGATTCAAGACAATATGATCTTGAATTCCCTCCAATATGATCCTCCTCGCTTTAGCCACATCCTTCTTCCACTGAGTAAGATCCTGAGCATCAAATGCCGGAGGTTTTGATACATCTGTCTTGATGTATTCTAGCAGCCCATTATCATCCAATTTTGCCTCCATTCAAATCTTCCATGCCACAAAATTTGTGGTCCCTTCTAAATCATACTCGAGCTTGAGTCCATTGAAAGCCATTTTCTAAATCTTGGAGAAAACCTGTAACAATGAACTTCAAATCCGAACCTCCTGCAACGAAAACTTTGAAATCTCTTCTCTACAATGAATCTAGCTATGATACCATGTAGAAATTAATGTGTAGATTCTAGATTGTTCATGAAATTTTCTAAATCACAAGACTAGAACCTACTCTATTGATATATGGAAGAAAATTCACGATAGACAACAAAAATAATTAACATGCATCAATATTTAACACACATACATAGAGATTTATCTAGGGGAAAACAACTGCTTAAGACCCCTTACTATATGTATTTCATTAATCAAATAATCTGGATGAATACAATATGCTCGCTCAATATTGAGCTCAAATTGCACCTGTATCTTCTATCCTCTGCCTAACTGACTGTTCTTGGCCAATAATTAACCAAAATTTCAAGCATCCAAGCCCCTATTTCCTTGCATTGTTCCTAAAGGAATTAGTCCAAAATTAATTAGGAAATTACTCAATTTGGATTCCGCAATTCCAATAGGTCATTCTCTGACTGCATGCATGACTTGTACAACCTGGAATTATTTAGAACTGATAGTACACTACCATTGAACTCCAACCCAACCACGTAACTAAAATTCTCTGAATGCATGAGTTAATTTAGGCTGATTGATCAGTTATCTGGATGATCTGTCAGTGTGAAAAAATTTACACACCCTTGTCACTCAGTATGAAACACCCTTGACTGAACCTCCACTAGTTCTACTAACAGTGAGAACTAGTTACACTGACAATAAATCAAACTAACTGAAATATATTGCTACAAATTACCAATCAATCACGTATAACTGAACTCAAGTGTCTCCAACTCAAATTTACTGAGTGACAAGAGCCATGTCACCTCAGTTAACTACCTCCAAGTATTCTGTTGAAATTGAAATTCTAATTTCTCCTAACTTAATCAAGGGAAAATTAAATTAGGAATTTCTTCTTGCATTTTCAACATGATGCAACATATTTCATGAAGCTATTCTTCACAGAGGTGGAAGGATGGTATATATTGTTAAAAGACAGTTACATTAAAGAGAGATATATCTTGGTCATTTTTGGAGGATGTTGTGGAAGAAGGTGGTGATAAGGAAACAATATAGTTCAACATATCTTAGTGAGATGGATAAAAAATAGTGTATTTAAGTTACATAAATATTTTAAGACAATTCACTGAAGAGAAGACAAATCAATGGGATTGGGGTTTTGTAGAGACAAAATTTGCCTATAAACATTATATGAATAGGTCAACATGATTTTTCTCTTTCAAGATTGTATGTGGAGCAATTTCAAGAGAATTAAACTTAGCTGATCTACAATTTGAGATGAGAAGAAGCAATGACATAGAACCATTTTCATAGTAGATGGGACATATATATGTGTAGGATTGACATGACTATAGTGGACGATTGTAGAGAACATGGAGTGAGTGGATGGACATAGAAGCTATACATAATTTTCATTTGGCGATATGGCCATGGTACATGTTAGGAAAGATCATGTACTTTATGAAAATGTGACGAAGACACAAAGCAACGAGTATAAGAAAAACATTGTTAAGTGTAAAAACACACCAGATACAAACAATACATGGATATCCTAGATACAAAAAGTACATTGATATTTTAAGTGGAGTATAAAAAATTGCAAGACAACTAGTGTTGCGAAAGAGGTAGAGAATGAAAGTGTAGTTTGATGATGCACTTATTTTTAATTGTAAGAGGAAGCTGATGTAGGCACATCCTCGAAACAAATAAGTACATAAGTGTCAGGAGAGAATAGCATAATAAAGTACAACATACATGGGGCATGACCTAGGAAAGTATAGAGAAGATAATCATCGACACAAATGCACACAATTCAAGCTCGAAGAGAAAAATGCAATACGAAAAGGAAAAGAGTGCATTGGTGGCTGATATCCTTAGGATTGTAGATGAGTGAAATTATAGGAGTGGACATAGAGAGCACTAAGGAAGATGAGAGGTGGTAGTGGAAATTGGAGAGACATGAATGAATCAAAAGTGTCATGAACATGTCGAAAGAGTTACAAAACAAGTTAAAGATTCAAGTTGGACATGAATTGATTCAAAGTAAAGATAAAGAAGTTGGAAAATCAATTCATAAACGCATAAATATGATTCATGTCATTTTCATTGAATTTAGGCAACTAGTCTTGAGAAATAAAGACAATTATAGAGAGTCAATTGAGAGCTAACAAAAAGTGATAGGCATCTACTATAAAATTGTGTTTGTATATTGATTTATGTTAAATGATAATGAATAGACCTATTATCCTCTCAATAAAATTTAATTTTATAATATCTATATTTGTGTTAAGTATTCGACTTTGTAAATTAGATCTCTATTCTAACCCACATTATTGCATACTACTATGCTCTATTTGCATTGGGTATTTAAGCTTGTAAATTAGATTTTTGTTCTAACCTATATTCTTGTACACTATTACACTTAGTCTACAAAGTTTGAGATTTAATTAGGCCCATTTTGCTCAGTTTGTGCCACTTTCTATTTATTCTTATATCATGACTTAGAAAAAAGGTTAAAATAAAATTACCTCATGTAATTAAAAAAAAGATCTCTTAAATAATTCCTTTTCTATATCAAAGGTAAGATAGGATATTTGCTTAAATAACATTGTAATAACAAAGAATCTTATTTCCATCTACATATCCAACTCCTCATAGAGGAAAGTATATAAGTAGAAAATGTACCAAGATGCCAATTAAATTAATACAATATGATCTTCAAAAAGTGAATACAGGTAGACAATGTAACACAATTCCAATTAAGTTAATACAATATGATCTTCGAAAAGTGATATGATAGAGACAATACCAAGTTTGTAGATAAAGAAACATAATGCAACAATATGAATCTCTAGTTTCACAAAAAAAACTTATATCATGAGACATGAGAGTAATTCATTTGTCATCACAAGATGACTATTGCATAGAAAAGATATTGCTTGTGAGGAAATTGAATGTTTAACTCTATTTTTCAATGAAGTGGAACTTCCCTTCTTGGATTTTGATTTAGTTGTTTGTCAATCTTATTACAAAACTTCATTGAAAAGAAATATTGTAAATAAGGTTGGTAGAATTCATTAACCTTTGTACTTTTCATATTCATTTCTCAATTTTTAAATTGATTGTATGAGTTGTATATGAAATGAGATCACTATGCATGAAATTACATATCATTTTCTTATGACAATAGTCATATGGTAGCAATTAAAATGAATTGGTGTATGCATTATAATTTTTTGAATTTTGTTTTATATATGTATTCTATGTACATGCATTTTCATAAAAATGAATACAATCATGAATTGTTATGGTTTCATGGTTAAATAATGGATCTATTGAAGATTCATTTTTAATGCAATTTTTATAAATGTGTAACATGAGTAAATGAATGAACCATTATTGCAAAAATAAGAACTTTGTTAGTTTTCAATAACTCTCACTACAGAGCACATGTACATGCGGATGCAATGTTTGATATGAAGAAAGTTCTATTCATAAAACATGATTATGGATTTAATGGCTATCTACCATGTATTTTTGTTACACTCAAATTCAACATACAATTTTCATTACCATTTTTTGGGTGTTGTTGGAAGACCAAGTTGAGTTATAGTTGACAGATTTCACTGGTACCAAAATAAGTTTTGAGTTATGGGGCAGTGAAGTGGAATGTATAGATAATTATTAGTGAGAACCTCCAATACTATTTCTATAATGATATTCTTCCTTAATTAGATCATGAGAAGATAATGATGTAGAATCATGCTATTTTCTTTTGTCAAATAAAACGAGATGACAATGTTTCATTGTTAATTATGATTCCACTTACATAATATATACAATATTCTAATAAGGGGAATGTATTACTTTAGTTTTGGTCTTTGATTAATAAAATGTAATGATGTGGTTATTTTAACCTTTGTTAGGTCATATGGGCTAAAATGTAACTATTTTATAATGTAGATATTGTAAATAAACTTTTTAAATATGTATAGTACAAAGTCCAAAGCAAAGAATCAATTAGTGAGTTTAAGTTTTAAACCTTTGCAAATGAAACAATGTATATTGATATATAAAAACAAAAAGAAAACAATAATATATGCACACTACATAGAAATTCACCATGGAAACCAACTTTAATTATGGAAACCAACCTAACTATAGTTGCACCATTACCTTTTTCATTATATTAACTTAATTCTTTAGGATACAACATTTAGACATTCCACAACTCTAATTTTCTAACTCAATTCATATTACAACATTGAACCTCATTGGCTGCTATAAATTGCCCAACTTATTTATCCCGCAAAGAATTAAAATGGCTTGGATAAGCTGTGATCTTCTTTAATTTGCCTCAAATATCATAAATATGAAAATAAACAATAAGTAAGGGCCCCACTAGGGAATATTGTAGGCACTTGCTTTATATTGTGCAATTGACAACTAAAATTAATTTTGATATTATTAATTTCAATGACATCATATGTGAAAATTTCAAAAGTCTTATTACATGAGGACATAAATATATGCATGTGAAAATAAGATATGGACTTGAGGGAGCATCTCTTGTTTATTTACTTGGTTAATGATTAATCAATAAATGTTTTTAAAATAATTGCTTTTATGATAATATTCGATGACCAATAGAAAATTTAAAAACGACAAATATGGAATATGAAGAAGAGGATGCGTGCAAGGTGGTGAAATAAGGAGAAGTAGCTAGCATTTACTATAACGTGATTGATAGAGAGAATCCACGATAAAAATAAAGGGTCAACCTGTGTTCATAGGTGAATTTCTTTGCAAGATTATGGGGGTCCTTGAGGCAAAAATGAGTTCGTAGGCATCAAATTCCTAGTTTCAACTATTTTTGTGGCTTTTAAAGAGCATAAAAGGTTGTAACCCACCATTTAGAAGAAGACATAATAATAATGAAGTATGTAACTGTTCTTTGTTGTATTATTTTGAAAAACAATTTTGTTTAGTGTTTGTATATTGTATTTTTTCTTCTTTTTCTTTAAAAACAGGGTTTCCACTCTCCATTTTTTTCATATGTGTATTGTAAAATCAAACCCATGCCTTCAACCTCAACAGTAAATAAATTACAATCTCACAATCTAGTTTGGCATCTAAATTATTCATATTCACAAATTGGGTCTAACCTTCATAAAAACTTCTTGTATTACAACTCAAAATTTACTTGAGTTAAAAATTGATAATTGATTTTTATGTCATTTCACATAACTTTGTTAGCATGAAAATATTGATAAGTAATTTGCGTCAAAAGTGTTTTTACAATTTATTGTTGGTAAGAAATGAAAAAAATCTAATGAAACTATTACCATATAATGTTGTACATGCTTTTCTCGTTTCAATTCCATCAATACTAATTTCACATAGCTTTGTTATCTTGAAAATAATAATAAGTAATTTGCATCAAAAGTGTTTTAAAATTTATTGGTGGTAAGAAATGAAAAAATTCTAATTAAACTATTACCATATAATGTTGTACATGCTTTTCATGTTTCACTTCCATCAATACTAATTTGATGTGAAAGAAAAAAATGAGATATGATGTGAATGCTCTAAATGGAATGTTTGTTCACATGATTCTATTAATCATTTATTTAAGAAAAAAAATGAGATATGATGTGAATGCTCTAAATGGAATGTTTGTTCACATGATTCTATTAGTCATTTATTTATTCATTGTACCCATATATAATTGATTATTTCACCAGAGCTGCGAAAATTACAACAATTTGTATTTAATAATAGCTTTGTCTTTTTTTATTTTGCATGCAAATATAATCTTTAAGTGTCATGGTTGAGATATGGAAATGAATGGTTGGTTTACATGTATATGCGAGGATCAAGATATTCCAAAAGAGGGCAAGGGCCAAGGCCGAGTGTAATATGGAAAGAAGAGAGAAACAAAGAAATAACTTTATTACAGAGTAGCACACTTGGCAAGGTTATGAAAATGTAAAGTAAATATGAGTGAAAGGTCTCATTTTCAATCCTTCGGCTGTGAACCCATGGGTCATTCTTTGGGTGAGGTGGTTGCACCTAGTTGGTTACTGTGGTAGAGGTTGAAATCAACCGCATATCACCTAAGTATTAAACTGTCTTAGTTGTCGATTCCCCTAGCACAATAAATAAATAAATTAAAAAATTAAAATTAAAATTTATCATCTAAATATCTTTCCTGAGATATCACAATACTAGTCTTTAATTTGTTATGTTTGAAGGTACATATTTACACATCATCTATTTTTATCTATTGGGTGATTCTTTTTTATTCTCACACTTAAAGCGCTAACAATATGGTTTGTTTGCCATATTGGGAAACAAGGAGTTTTCTTGATATGTTTGGAAAAGTTCTATTTTCTTTATGGATGCATACAATTATGGTTTCATGATATTGCATTTTAATAATTAATTATTCAAATGGGCATTGCAAGGGAAATGCATTTATTACTTGGAGTTATAAGTAGTTGTATGGATAGAACTAGTGGGATCCATAATTATTTTGATTGGAAATATTATTACCTTTTATTTATATAAAGATTATATTCCTCCTACTTATTTCATGGACGCATTAAATGGTTAAAAATAACTAATAACCTAATATAACTAAAGGATAGTAATTCAAAAAGAATAAAGAATCATTGAGTAAAGAAGAAATCTTTTCACAAGTGGTATGATGAAGCTTTGAGAGTTGTTGCTATTCATTTCTTTATTTATACTTTATATTTTTGTGGGTTAATAACTTTGTGGACAATAGAGAATATTCTAGGGAATGAAACGAAAGGTGACTTGAGATTGGCTTTTTGGTTAATTTTTCAAGAAAATAATTTGTTCATTATATTATTCTTGAATTGTTCCAAATAAACTTAAGAAATCTTCATTTGTTTTTATGACATCTAATGAATTTTGATTGGATTATGACATCTAAAGTTGTTTAAGAAACCTATGGCCCAAGTTCTCGCAGGGAACCTCTTTAAAGATGACGTCACCACTATAAATAATCTTCCCTATTTCACGATTCCAAAGTTTTTATTCTTTTACTCTATCTACATAATTAATAAATATACTTTTTTTTTTGCTTTATTATCAATCTTACTCCTTTTCTTCTTGGGAGCATGAACATAAGTATTACAACCAAAAACTCTAATATTTTTAAAATAGGGTTTCTTTCGAATCCATGCTTCATGAGAATTATTATCAACCAACATTGATGTAAGTGATTGGTTGATCACATAAAATTCAATACTCACTATCTCTAAGTAGGATTTATGTTCTATGATTGCATCATGAAGCATACTTCTTACATTTTCCATCAATATCCTATTTGTCCTTCCTGCAACTTCATTCTACTGAGGCGTGTATGGAGTTTCATTTTTATATGCTATTTTGCATTGTTTATAAATTCCTATATAACACTCCTCTATCATCCTCCCTTTACATTTATATTTCTTCTCCATCTAATTTTTTGCAAGAGCTTTAAAATTTTTGAATTAACCAAAAAAATTCATATTTCTTCTATAGGAATGACCACTATGTTTTCCTCGAGAAATCATTTACACATGAGTCACAATGTAGATATCTTCCTAGTGATAGAACATGTAGAAGTATAAACACATCAATGTGTATCATCTCCAAAGTCCATTTCTCTCTTGTAGCACCATATGAAAATATCACATGATTCTATTTAAAATATACATGGTGTTCACGTAAATCATAATCAAAAGAACAATCACATATATATTAAACCATATATTTTTTATGTAAAGCACAAATTCCCTTCTCTTCGATATGCCCCCGCCACTGCCTCCCCCCCCCCCTTTTTTATGTTAGATAATTTTTTTCTCTATAAGAATAGTAGTTATATTAATTTCATTCTCAAGAACAATGTCATTATTACACTTATCATTAATAGTGCTTCCCAACAACTCTTACAAAGTTTCAATCCAAATTCCCTTAAACAAAATCATCACTGCAAGAACCATCTTGAATTTATCCTTGTAGCACCCTCAACCATCCATTGGGGCGTATTACTAACTTGCAAAACCTAAATTTTCAGTTTTTTTCATTAAATTCAATTAGTACAACATTTGTCATACATAACTTATGCATTATATCATGTAATGCACACATGCATATAATCATAAAAGAATAATAAGCATTTATAAATTCATTATCCATGTGAAACACGTGTAAATACATGCAACATAAAGTATTAACCATAACAAGAAACACTTATCTTTTCAAACGAAGTACAAACAGGCTATAAGGGCCTCAGATGTACATATACCACAGTGCTCATAGTCTCTCAATAGTAGGTCACTCTCAAGTTGGGGTTATGTCTCTTCTAGGGAAATGGATTATTAGAGGCACTAAGTTCCACAGGTTTCTCCAAATAGGTAATAGACTACTGCATCAGACCCTAGCAACACTCGAACCTATGTCTCCTTACCATAAGCCTGCACAACCAAAGGTAATGCATTGCCTTCTATGCTAGTTCCTCAGGTTTTTCCACTACCCTTCTAGGGCTTTAACATCAGTTGACTAGGAAGTCTCAGTGCCTTGTGGCTCCAGTAGATCTAGTTTCCATTAGTGGTATCTAGGTACCTTCTAGGTCCTTACACTTCTCTCCCTTGGGATCCAGCCTAACCCTAGACAACCCAAGGAGAAGTGCACCCCTACATCCCCCTAGGACCAATAGGGTAACAATATCACAAGATCATGATATTCTTCCCTCTAGGGAGTATAGTTTCTTTGCAGATAATAATGATTGAATAGAGTGATGGAATAATACTAAAGCTATCATTTTTATGTGCATTGCCTTTTTTGACAAGTGGAACTTAAGGGAGTTGCTTTAAGGATTATGGAT
Source organism: Pinus taeda (assembly GCA_000404065.3). Taxonomy (NCBI): domain Eukaryota; kingdom Viridiplantae; phylum Streptophyta; class Pinopsida; order Pinales; family Pinaceae; genus Pinus; species Pinus taeda. The sequence continues at coordinate 194,234 of APFE030978375.1, forward strand.
AAAAAGTTGTGCACTTTTTGACTTTTCTCGTTTTAATAATGGGTTACTTCACTAGGATTAAGCCCCTCACCACTTATCCCTTAGCCCACCTTCTCTCTAATGGATTTCTATCCCCCATCTATCTTATTTTACTTGGTATGTGGCAACAATGTATTTTTATTAATATATGTGTGATTACATATTTAAATAGCTAAGGTCATTGATGTTTTAATACGTAGGATCATTGTCTTGAAATCACACATATACTCCAGTCTCAAAACATACATGCATATGCACATTGGCCTCAACACATATGTACATGGGCACATAAGGCCCACAATATTTCCTAGTTCACCATCGTAAGAATTATATGTACAATTCACTTAGAGGGCATCCTTGGGGTGTTACATTCCCCTCGCCATTATTTATGCATTATACTCAATGCATTATATACATATATACAATCAAAATTATGCAAAAAGATGAGGGTACTCTTCCCTCATGGCATCTTCATGTTGCCATGATGCATCCTCAAGATCAAAATGCATCCATTACACCTTTGCTGAGGCGATGGATTGATTTTGAAGCACCTTTATATTCCTATCCAAAATGCCCACAAGTTGAACTTGGAGGTATGCTAAGGGATCCACCTGAATCATATTCCAACTAATGACATGATTAGCATAAGGAACATACTTTTTAAGTAATGAAATATGAAACACATTAAGAACATGCATGGATGATGGAAATGCAATACTTAATACAACTAGGCCAATCCTATCCAAGATATGAAATGGCCCACAAAATCTATTTTCCAACTTTGAGCAGCGACCCAATTTCAATGAACTATTTCTGGCATTTACTTTTAGGAAGACATGGTCACCAACTCTAAATTCATTATTTGTCCTACTCTTATCTACATACATTTTCAACCTATCCTAAGAAACCTTCAAGTTATGCTTAATAATCATCACATTCTCATCCATTTCCCTAAGTAAATGTGGCCCAATAATAGCTCTATCCACTAGGCCATCCCAATTCACATGTGTGTTGCATTTCCTACCAGGCAAATCCTTAAATGGGATCATATTCAAAGATGGTTGATACCCATTGTTATATGAAAACTCCACCAAGTGAAAATACTCTTTCCATTTTGATGGTTTGTCCATCACATACATCCTCAACATATCTTCAATCACACGATTGACCCTCTCTATCTATCAATCCAACTCTAAATAACATTGTTGAATAATGTAACTAGTGTTAGTATTCATAATTATATTTGAGTCATAATGTAATGTAATTGTCAAAAGAAAGAAAAATAAAATTTATTGTAAAATAAATTGGCTTATTATAACATGGGTTTCATGCTTGGGTTAATGATTAATAGGTCATATCCTCCATTGTAGGCTTATTGGGTTTGTGTCAAGATTCCTTGTCCATGTCAATATGTAATAGACCATTCTTTGGTTCTGTTTATCAAGAAAGAAACTTATTTTTATGTAAAATGAGTCATTTTGGCCTCCCCCACTAAGTCAACCTCAACCTAGACAAGTCAGCCTCATTGGAAAAATAATCCACTTTATAAAGGCAACTATTTGACCTCATTTGGACACTCACTCACTTAAGTTTGATTGGAAATTTTAAGAATAGAAAAAGGTGCAAAAAAGGAAAGAAGAGAAGGAGAAAACCTAAATAAAAGAAGGAGGAAATCCAGAGAAGGAAGACCATTTTATCTTATTTCTATGTCACAGATGCAAAGAAATTGAAGCTGCATGAGGGCCAAAGTTGTAGGGTTGCAGAAAGGCTGAAATTTTGAAGTTGGGGCCAAAATTTTGAAGCTGGGGTTCGAAATTCTAACTTGAACTAGTTTTAAGCAGTTTGATAAAAGTTGACTTCTAGTGTTTGGTTCATCATCTTGGAAGGTTGAATTGGTGGATGAGGATGGTATTTTGGTTTTGTCTAAGGTATTGGATTGTCTCAAGTTGGATTTGAATCTACTAGTAGAAGATTTTGACTGAGTTCTCCTCTATATAGTTGTTTTAGCCTTGGCTGAGTGCCTATATCTGGCATCCTTAATATTCGTGTTTTATTTTGATGATTTCTTTATGATAAGAATATAAAGAAAGAAAATAAGAACATAATTATATCTCAAGTAATTTTCAATACAAGAAAATCATTTTGCCTTTCTGGTTTTCTAACATGCTATTAGAGCTAAGGTAAAGGAAGAAAGAAAAAGGTAGCTTGAAGAACTATTGAAAGGGTCAAAGAAAAGGATCATATAAGAAGAGGAAGGCATACTATATATATCAAGAAAAGAAGAAATTGTAAATTATATGACAACCTCAATGAAGACATAAAATAAGCTAGAAGGAGCCTCCAACTATATGGCATGGAAGAAGAGGATAGATCTCATCCTTGCTAAGCACGAAGCATTGGATTTTGTTCTAGGAAAAGTTGTGAAAGCAACAAATGATGCATGAAAGGAAAAGTATATGGAAACAAACATCTTGTCCATGAATTTAATAGTAGATGGAGCAAAGGACAATCTAATCCCCTACATATCCAACATAAATACTACTTAAGGGATGTATGAAGCTCTCTCCAAACTATTCACCATCAAGAACATTGTACAAATTTCTAGTCTCAAGAATGAACTAAGAACAATGTAGATGAAAAAATATGATACCACTTCTTCATATTTTGTTAGGATCTCTCGAATAAGAGATGAACTAAAAACCATTGATGAAGTTATACCAAAATAGGAACTTGTGATTGCTACACTATTAAGTCAAACAAAATCATGGAGCTCTTTTGCATCAGGTATTAGGAGTTGGAAGAACACACCACCCTTTGAACAAATGTGGAATTCTTGCAGTCAAGAAGAATCCCATATCTCATTAGAAAATAATAAGAAGGAAGAAGATGAGGGCAACACCTACAATGCATACTTTTCTAATCACAAGAAGAAGGGAGGATACAATAAATTCAAAGGACTAAAGAAGAAGGTTGATGTATCAAATATTGAATGCTACAATTGTTATAATATGGGACGTTACAAGAGTAAATGTCCTAAAAATCCAAGGAATAAAAAGATAGAAAGAAAACATGAAAATTTTGGTGATGAATCTCCACTAAATAAGAACACGACTGAAGAATATGAAGTCAAAAAATTATACTATTAAGTATTTCCTTGCACATCCTTCTAGATTATTGTTTTAAGTTATTGTAAATTTTCTATTTTATGTTTTAATATAATATGTCTTGTTAGAAATTCTTGAATTGTTTTTGATAAGTTGTAGGTATCCCTCAGAAAGATTGGATTAAGAGGGAACCTTCACCATTTTACCAAATATAAGTATATTGTTCTTTGTTTCCTATTTCATGTTTGACTTCCTCTGCACACTTAGATCTGTTTATATTACATACTCATAGTCCTTTCTTTGTATTTTCCTTAGAAGGAAAGTTTGTAGGAATGCATAAGGATTATGGAGCAAACTTCTAAGAAAGACTTGTATCATAAAATCAAGCATGTTGTTGAAGAAACTATACAAGATTTCTTAAAGAACAACTCAAGGTATGTTTGATTTGATTTGATTTAACTTTTTTGTAAAAGAAGGTATGAATATTCTTCATTTTGAAATTTTCTTCATATTACTAACTCTCTCATGTCTAGGGTTTTGAATCATAAGGATTCTTGTTAGGGTGATTAATCGCTAGATCGAAGCTACCCTTATTATTCTATCTCTTGTGATTTTGTTTTGATAAAACCCAAACCTTAGGGTTCACTATAAAACCATATCCTTTTGATGCTTAGGGTATACTAATGATGAAACCATAATATTCTTAGGGTTTATTGATAAATTTTAGATCTCTTGTCTAATCCTACTCAATTTTTAGGGATGTTATAGTAAATCCCTATCCTTTTAGGGTTTGTTGTTGATGTATAGAATCCCTAGTCTTTCTTAGGGTTTAGGATTTTATGACAAATCCCTTGTAATAGTCTATATAAAACCCTAGAAATGGATATATGGTTGTATAAGCTTTTGTATAATTAAAACCATTTTCCTGGTAAAAAAATGTTGTATATCTAATTTTGTTTATGATAAAGCGTGATTGATATAATTTTCTAGGAAATAATAATGGAACCCTAGACATGAAATGTTGGTATACTAAATTGATTCTTGATATTCACGATTTAGTTTTATTAATGAATTTAAGGGTTTTTAATAAAATCCTAGTAGATACTGATATTCTATGGCATGAGAATGAAACCCTAAAAATATAATATTTTCTATTATTGGTATGATCTAGTTTTGATAATCAAATCTAGGGTTTATGATGAAACTCTAGTAAATGTTGTTGCAAGAAGTCTAATGGATGAAACTCTTGATTTATTATAAAACCTAACTAGGTTTAGGTATTGAATATATAAATCTGATTTATTATGCTCCTATTATAATAACATATTGATAAAGTTGACTTCATGCTTTTTTACATATATATTTGTGTTTGGTTGTACTTGTTGTTAATGTTTACAGGTACATAGTCTTCAAGATGATGAATATGCTTACCTCATATTTGATTATAATTTGATGTTAATGTTGAGCATGATGGAAAGAGGGAACTATGAAAACCTTGATGAAATTAAAGTTTAATACATGATCATGTTAAGGAATGATGAAGTTTTGGAAGATCTAAATTCTTTGATGAATTGTTAATACAAAAGAAAGAGCGTATATGACTAGAAGAATAAGATAGTTGTTGGACTTGTCCTTGGATAAAGAAAAGTGTGTATCTCCCTAGTTGAGAGGGAGTTTGGAGAAAAGTGAATGAATTGATGAAAAGGCCATGAGGATGTTTGAAATCAGAGAATAGTTGAAGCAGTACTGATGGTTATTCGTTGTGAACCAGACTTGGATGTTTTTGAAAGAAGTGTTGAGGTTGAGCTTAGTGTTGCTAGAAAAGTTGAAGAAGATAACTTCCAACAAAGATGTGTTTGGATAAAATAAAGATTACCTAAGAAGCATCATTATATCTAAAAATCCCATAGATTTATGTTAACTTGTATATGTATTTGAAAGTTTATTGCTAATTGGGATTGTGTCTATGCGGATCTCTCCATACGAAGGTTGAATTCTTGAAGCATACTTGTATTGGTGGATATATTTGGTTTAGTTGATAAGGAGAGATGAAGTATCTTGGGGTGAAAAGATGCTTGGGAGGACATCTGGTCGGCCTATGATGATTTATAAATTCTGAAGTTGGGAGGGTGGTGTTGGTATTAGAGCTTTGACCTTGGATACACATCTAGATCCCTGGGTTGGTGTTAAAGATAAATCATGAGGGTACCTAGAGTTTCTAAAGATTTTAACACACCTTAGTCCCAAACGATTAGATACCTTGGTCATGTATCTAATTTGTAGCACTGCGTGTTCTATGACTCTTCATAGAGTAAATCATTTTGAGATCTTCCATATACCTCTGTATATATGTAATTATGAATACATCCCTAGTTAAGAGGGAGTGTTGAAGAATGTAACTAATGTCGGTCTTCATAATTATTTTTTAGTCATAATATAATGTATTTGTCAAAAGAAAGAAAAATAATTTTTATTGTAAAATAAATTGACGTATTAAAGCATGGGTTTCATGATTGGGTCAATGATTAATAGGTCATATTCTCCATTGTATGATTTTAGGGTTTCTATCAAGAGTCCTTGTCTATGTCATTATGTAATAAACCATTCATGGGTTTTGTTTATCAAGAAAGAAATTTATTTTTATGTAAAATGAGTCATTTATTCCTCCTCCACCAAGTCGGCCTCATTGGAAGGAAAATTCCACTATATAAAGGAAGCCACTTGAACTCATTTGGATACTCAGTCAAGTTTGATATGCAATTCGAAGAAGAGAAAAAGGTGCGAAAAAGGAAAGAAGAGAAGGAGAAAACCTAAAACAAAAAAGGAGAAAATCCAGCGAAGCAAGAACACCATTTTATCTTGTTTCTATCTCACATGTGTGAAGAAATTGAAGCTACAGGAGGGTCGAAGCTGTAGGGTTTCAAAAGGGTCGAATTTATGGAGCTCAGGGCCGAAATTCTGAAGTTGGGGGTCAAAATTCTGACTTGAAGCTCAGTTGAAGCAGTTTGAAAAAAGTTGACTTCTAGTGTTTGGTTCATCATCTTGGAAGGTTGAATTGGTGGAGGAAGGTCTATTGGTATAGTCTAAAGTCTTTTATCATCTCAAGTTTGATTTGAATCTACTAGTGGAAGAGTTTAACTGGGTTTTCCACTATAAAGGGGTTTTATCCGTAGTTGAGTGCCGATATCTAGTGTCCTCGATTGTCATGTTTTATTTTGATGATTGCTTGATGAGAAGAAGATACAATAAGAATATAAAGAAAGAAAATAAGAACATAAGTGTATCACAAGTAATTGTCAAGACAAGAAAATATTTCCGCCTTTCTTATTTTCTAATAGATATGTTGTTTTTAAGTTCAAACTGGTTCCAAATCCCTTGAAAAAACCTTTCCAAAAGTTTGATGTAAACCTGGAATTCGAGTATGAAATAATTGCCTTAGGTATTCCATATAGCTTCATTCATATATATTTTAACAATATTTTCCACCTTTCATGTTGAGTTAACTAGAATAAAATGTGAATCTTTAGTGATCTTATCAATCACTACCATTATGTGACCATATGGCCTCATAGTCCTAGCAAATTTTGTGCTAAAATCAATTAAAACACTTTCTTATTTCTAACTCAACTGGATGTCTATGCTTAACCTTCAGCTTTTGGCATTCCAAACGCTTGCCTATATAATCAACCATTTCATTTTTCATATTTGGCTAAAGTATTGAATTTTTAGATGGTACCTTGGGTGTCCATCATAGATACATTGTGCATTTCACTTAGCACTATATTTTTTAGCCTCTAAGAATTTGGCACATAAATTCTACCTTTGTACTTGAGGGATCCATCCTCTTTTAGCTCATTATTCTTGAAGTTTGGCTGTAAAATAACTTGATGTAGCTATTATTTTATTATAATGTAATGTTGATATGAATTTTCAGCCTCTAAGATTCTGATTGTTAAATAATATTTTCATAAAATTATGGTTGTACCATGCATTGTATGCACTGATCTGCGGAGTGCATCAACCACATATGTTTTCTTACCTTTTAGGTTATTTATTTCAAACTTGTATTCATTCATAAATTGCAACCATCTAATCTACTTGGCATTCAAGGTTGGTTGTCTAAACAAATGCTTCAGACCATTGTGGTCCATTCCCAATTAAAATATTTGCCCCATGAATAATGTCTCCACATTTTTAAGGAGTGAATGATAACTTCCAAGTCCAAATCATGAGTGGCAAAATTCCTCTTATTCTCCCTCTACTTGATTCATGACATGTTACATACCCATTTTGCATGAGGACTCCTCTCGACCCTTCCTTGCATGCATCAGTCTACGCAACAAATTATTTATCTAGATAATATATCCTATATATCGATTCACCTCTTAATAGAAATTTTAAATGTTGAAATGTTTCTTCACATTTATGAGACCATTCAAATTTCAGACCTTTCTTTTGTAAATAAGTGATTGAGTGAGCTATTCTTAAGGACCCCTTGATAAATCTTCTATAGTATTTGTCTAATCCCATGAAGGATTTGTTCTCTATCACATTTCTTGGTGCTAGCCACTCATTTCTAGTTTTGGCTTTCTTTGGGTCCACTACCACCTCTTTCTCTTAGAAGATATGACCTAAATAATGAATATAATTTTAGTAAAATGATATTTTTCTTAGTTTGGCATAAATATTACAGTTGTTGAGTACTTGCAACACCATTCTATAATGTTTCTCATGCTCTTATGTATATTTCGAGTAAACAAGGATGTTCATCCATAACTACAATGACAAACTTGTCCAAATAATTTTGGAAAATGTGATTCATAAGGCACGTAAAATTACATGGTGCATTGGATAGCCCAAATGGCACCACTACAAACTCATCGTAACCATAACTGATTTTGAAAGTCATATTATTGATTTCATCCTCCTTAATTATCAATTTATCATACTCTAACCTCAAGTAAATCATTAATAACACCTTAGTTCCCTTTAGTTGATCAAAAAATTCATTTATCCTTAGCAAAGGATACTTGTTCTTGAGTTTTACTTTGTTCAACATCATGCAATCTATGAAAAATCTCAATGCACCATATTTATTATTCACAAAGAGCATTGGGGCACCCTAAGGTGACACACTTGGGCACATGTACCCCTAGCTACATTTGTAATTCCTTAAGACCTAGTGTTCTCATCTTGTATGGTGTCTTCAACACTGGGGAAACTCTGAGTACCAAATCTATGGAAAATTTAATGTTCTTCCTTGGTTGAAAGCCTGGGATTTTAACAAATACATCTTCAAATTATTTTAGTATAGGATGGTGTTCAATTCTTGGTACCTTGTCCTTGGCTACCTCTTCCATGGATGTTTCATAAATTTGACACCCTTTTCTAAAATTCTTCTTTAATTGCATGAGTGATATTTCCTTTACAAAAACTCGCCTTCAAATTACATGCACTTGTTTTTGTTTCCCTTTTTCATCAATGAAAGTGAATGCCTTGTTATAGTAGTCTAGAACATGATGGTGCTTTTCAAACCAATCCATACCATTAAACAATCACATGAGCCTAAAGGTATGTTGTTCAAGTCCTCCTATATTCCCAAGCCATTCAAGTCAATCTCACATTATCTTACTAGCTAAATCAACCAAGTCCTAACATGCCTAGTTTTCTTCAATTGAAATATTTATACCAGTTTAGGATTAATATGGTTATGACTAATCAATTGAATTGGTAATGGGATGATTAATAATATTACCTTCAATTTCAATCATGTGAGCTTGGTGACCATCTTGCTTGTTTTCCAGCACTACACAAATTATGGTCGTGCTTCTTCCAAATGTCCTCCACTATATTAGCTCCTTGAATATGGTATACAATTCTCAATTTGTCTCCTTTGTGAGGGTAGTTGATGGCACCAAATCTACCCTGACACCAATTTCATGAATCCACTCCTTACACATCTATGAATTTACATTCATTTCACAACATTTCTTGAAGAATTCACCATGCACACTCAATATAAAAATATAATTCATGATCACCCATTATCTTTCTTTCCATTAGGAACATTGAATAATTATTCTTCATAAAATAATACCACTCTCCACCATTTAATACATGTAGTAAATTTAATTTCACTAAACCTTCAATAACATTTCTTTGCCCAATTCTCACACGTAGGCACTTAATCCTACCAATTCCAATTTTTAAAAAATCTTCAATGCTTTTGCACATAGACACACTTCCTACACATATGATATGAAGCTTCATTTCATTAGCAAAACCTTTACATACTCAGAAGCATTTGTTTCTCTCTATGAGCCCGATTGCACATTCATTTGGCCATTCGTTCTCATTGCTTGTAGGCTTAAAATAAGTAGAATTAAGAAATGCAATATATTTACTAAATCCTAAAAGAAATCCATAAATCACCCATAAATCACTCCATAAATCATATTTTCATAAATGGTGAAATCACTCCATAAATCATTTTTTTCTAAATTCTAAAGTCACTTAATCTATCCCTATAATTTATCATGCTTTTCAAGGTATATTCTCACGCTAAAATCTTATCTATTTTGTCTTATCTCTATCCATAGTTGTTTTAGAAATAAAGAAATTAAAATTATTTACAATAAAAAAAAATTCCATGTTGAAACCAAATTGGATCTTTGTCTCCAAAAAAATTGATGACTTGGAATCTCTAATGCTTCTGCATGAATAGTATTTGTACATGTGTTCTCCCTCAGAACCCCAATACTTAATGGGCTAAAACCTTGGCCTTTTTCTAATGAATATGCTCTCCTTGCTTCACTTTTGGCTAGACGAGTTTGCTGATTTGTTTGAGAAATATTAAAAAATGAAGGTTTGTTTCGCTATTTTCTTTGCTCCACATTGGTCCTCTTATTGTCATCCCAAGATTTCTAGAAGGATGGATTATTTTTTTCTACTTATAAAGATAATTTTCCTTCCTTGTAGCTTCCTCCAAAGTCTTAAGCTCATCAAATTTTATTTTATCACTATGGAATGATGGTAGACCACTTAAAAAGCTCCATATTTTGACCTTATCATCCTGATTAAAATAAAATACATTAATAATTCAAGGAGCTTTATTTCATGCTCCTCCATTGTCATGGTCTACAACTTGAGTTAAAAGAGCTCTTGCATGTTTCTATCATAGTAGTGGTTAGAAAATTATGTCATCTAGAAATACCTCTTGAACCACCTCCATGAGATCCTCTTCTCATCCAAATGCTTAACTTATTTGAGTCAATCCCATCACATGGATGATTTTCTTTTCAAGTGATAAATTGCAATTCAAGCCTCCAAGTTGGAAGAGAAGTTGTGCATTGGAGATACTTCTTCATCCTTAACAACCAAGATTCAACTTGATCACCCTTCGAATGTTCACCATCAAAGGTAAGAGTATTAATCTTCCTAAGATCCCTTTGAAAGTCATTTAGTTCAATTATCCTAAGAATTGTGACTTCACATCGTGCTTGTACATGTAGGACGTTTAATTTTTACATGTACACCTGATGAATCGAACGACTAAGCTTGATATTTGATTGAAGAATATGAATGCATATGGGGTGCGGACATTCAAGAAATTTGATTTTTACTTGTGTGCCTAATGGAACCAGTCATTGAGCTTGATCTTTAATAGATGATTGTGAATCCATATTGACTGCAAACATGCAAGGGATTTAATTTTTACTTCTCTATCTCTATAGTCCCTTAAGCTATGCCACTACCCTTCTAGGGCTCCACCATAAGCTAACCAGGTATTCTCAAGGGCCTGTGGCTTCAGGAGCTCTAGGTTCCCTTAGTAGTCTCCAAATATCATCTAGGCTCCTATACTTCTCCCTTAAGGGCTCCAACCTAACCCAAAGCAACCCAAGGAGAAGTGGACACCCAAATCCACCTAGGAGAAATAAGGTAATAGTATCATAGAGCCACTCTCTTCTTCCCTTGGGAGCACTATATCTGCCATGGTAAGAATGATGGAATGGAATGATGGTATAACACTAAAGCTCTCACTTTTATGTGCATGTGCCTTTTTGGGCAAGTGGTACTCAAGGAAGTCACTTTAGGAACTTAGAAAAAAAAACATGTGCACTTTTTGACTAGTCTCATTTTAATAATGGGTTAGAACCCTAGGCTTAAGCTCCTCATCACTTATCCCTTAGCCCTTTTTCCCACTTGTGGAGTCCTATTCCCCCCATATCTCTTGTCTAACTTGGTCTACAATAATGGTGTATTTTTATTAATATACACGTGATTACACATTTACATAACTAGGCTCGATGAGCTTTAAATACATAGGCTCACTGACCTACAATCACACAAGCACTCTAGCCTCAAAACATATATACATAGGGACACTAGCCTAAACACTTATGTACATGGGAAAGTAGGCCCCAAGTTATTTTCCAAGTCACCAACCTAAACATGATATGTAAAACACACTTAAGGGTCATCCTTTGGGTCCAACATTCATTTTCAAAACTATAGTTTGCACACTCACATCACTCATCTTATTCATAGATATCATGTTTCTAGCCAAGCCTAGAATATGAAAATCGTCAAGAAGGGTTTAACCGTTCCATCTTTAAAAAACCACTAGACCCTTCCACATCTTATAATTTTGGTTTTCAAGCCATCTCCTAAGAAGTCATCACCTCTATTATACTTTGTGTATTCACCAAACCACTCTGTGTGAGGAGTCATGGAACAACATGATTTGAATGTGTACTTGTATAGGCTAAGTACAATTACCCTCATTTTGAGGAAGCCTTCCTTTTTTTGGAAGGAGCATCATTAAATCCCTTCCTTTTATCAACATTTTCTGATCTACAACAAATGAATCATTATATAAATTTCCACATATTTGTTTACTTTTTGGGTGGAAAAATTGGACATATTAGCTTGTAGGACCTTTTAGCTTAGAAGGTCCATTTTGAGGGAAACTCTTGATTTGGATATTTGGGGTCTAGAAGCTCTTGAACGAAGTTTTAGGTCTTAAATTATGGTTTTTGGAGTTAAAAAATTGTAAATGGTTTTCTCAATCCCTTGATGTTCTTCTACACTTTGAGAGATTTCCAACACCATGAAGATCACCTTAATTAGAGTCCTTATGTATAAATTATGCCTCTTTGAAGGTAAAATATCCTATTAACCATAATGATATCAAGTGGATGACATATCAAATCACACACATGAACTTTTAATAATATTCTATAGGGCCCAAAACCCATTGAGAGTCAAGGCATGCAAAAAATCAAACCCTTACCCTAGATGACCATCATACCATGTTAAATATTGGGTCACTAGAAAGGGAAGGGGTTCCATTACTATTGTATTATTATTATTCCATGATTGAGTAGAGCACTTGGAAGTGGGATATTGAAGTAGAATAGAGGGAGTAGAAGATCTGATAACAACATATTGGCCACAATGTCCATGACAACTACACAGTGAGTTCCCATTTCCTTGAGGTTTCATTTCATATTGAGAAGAAAGGAAAAGAGCATAGGCCTCACCTTCTAGCTAGGTTTTTCTTGTATTGGGTTTTCCTATGGCACATATTGTGTTCATTGTGTGGATGGTGTGTTATATGTTTTGTTTATTTCATTCCAATTCTAGTAATATCAATATTTTCATGCCTTAAGCTAGTAACATTAAATCTTAATATTCATAAAACCACTACATAATAATATATTGCAAAAAATTGTAATATTTCTTGCGATAAATTGATCTAGTGGAATATCCATAAAACATTATAGATTAACAACCTTCCTTACATTGCCTAAATTTATTACATTTCTAATATTTCTTTATGGGTTGCCTTAGAGATTTAGATCTACCTCTAGATTCACATCTACCCTCAAAGACTTATTGTTATCTCTATATGCATAGAAGTGGTGTAGCAATGGGGTCTCCCTTGTCACACGTTGTCACCAAAATCTTCATGGAAAGTTTTGGAAAGGGGGCCCTTAATTCTTAACCCTTAAACCAACAAGGTGGACATGGTAGGTATATGACACTAATGTGATATGGCCTCATGGTAAAGAAAAACTAGGTTTATTTCTCACATCAATTCTCAATTAAAAAAAAAAAATTACCTTGTCGGTTGAGGTGAAAAAGAACATTCCATTCCTCTGTGTTAGTTAATAAAGACATGATAATACTCTTGGTCATCAATTTTTTAAAAGGAAAACCCACATTGGTAGCTATCTTCATTCAAAATCTCATCATCACCATGCACACATATCAAGGTTATTAATATGCTAGAAATGAGGGTGATTAGAATTTCTAAAAGAAGCTTCTTAATTAATAACAAGATCACCTTAATAAAGTCTATGTAATCATTGTCTACATAGATGATGAAGTTAGAGGAGGCATTAAAAGAAATAAAAAAAATTGGCAGGAGCTATCAAATTCATAGAACACCCTCTAGCATGAAAGTATACCTCCCCTATATCCAGGGTGACATAGACAAAATTGCAATAGTCTTAACTTAATTCCAACCTCTTGAGACTATAAGGAAAAATATAATATAAGTGAAGGATATTCCAACCATCAACATAAGGTTGTATATAAAGTGACACATTCTCGTGGAAAATACTATATTGGAGAAAGCAATCATCCATTCAAAGCGGGGATCAAGGAACATGAGAAAAACATTCATAATCGTGCTTGTACCTAAAACTTGGAAAAAAACCCTTTTAAGAACAAACACCATGTTGTCCTTGATGATACACAAATTCTTGCAAAATAAAACCCCTACTTCAAATGTCGATTTAGGGAGGCTATAAATATTACTAAGAACTGAGAAAATTGAGTAGGGATGGGGGCTTTGAGGTGAGTGAAAATTGGACTCAGTTAATCAATTAACAAAGGAACCATATGAAATATTCTAGGAATTGTTACCATATCGACCAACATAAGTAAATAGATGATTTTCCTTGATTATTATATTAGTTTGTAACTAGTTAATTAACTAAAATATATATTAATAAGGTTGAGTTTACATCTCAATTATCATAACTAGATATTGTGATGGAAAAACTTGCACCTTTAGCCACCAACTTGTCTCTGGGATATTTCCAGCTTCAAGACTCTTTGTTTCATCTAAATCCCCCTAATTTGGGTTCCATTGTTGAAGATCTGGTGAGCTAGGGAGATTTTCTTTTACAACAAGGTTCTTCTAGCTTCCAAAGTAATGCCATCGCTTCATCTATCTCAAACTTTTCGATCTTCGTAAGGTTGATCTCAGGGGGTACCCTTTGTATCCATGTGAAAGTTATCGACTTTGTCTGTACACTGATAGATATAATTCAATATCAGACATGAATCCATTCCATCTCAATGAAACTCCTACATGGGGGAAGGCAACTTTGGGAAGGGAATTCACTTAAAGATTACGATAAAGCCAAGAATTCCTTAATCCTCCTAGTCTCAAGGTTAAATAGAGGATCCAAAGGTTGGAGTGTGTCTTCTTCCTCTCAGCCACTATCCTTTAATGATTCTCTAAAGCTAGAGCTCTCGCAATCAGCTCCCAAATATCTATCGAGGAGGTTGGAAATTAGTTTTCATTGATGTCAACCCAAGAAACAACTAGAATAAGCCCCACATTTGCTGAAGAAAATGTATGAGAAGGTTATAAATTTTTATAATGATACCATAATCAAATAATTATGCTCATCATGCCCTTTTTAATAGTAGCTAGCACACCTCGTGGTTCCTCTCAGTTGAGGAGATATGCTCTCTCAAATTTCAAGCCCCAAGAGCGTGGTTATGGTGCCAAAATGAATGATATAAGGCATCCTTCTTATTGGTAAAATTTTGGGATTAATATTTAAAAAATATTGGATTAATTACGTTGACAAATCAACCCTTAAAATGAGAGATATTCTTTGTCAAATCGTCCTCCAAAGAAGGATTAAAGTCGGCTCCTTAAAAAGGAATATTATTTTTAAAAATAATCCAAAAATGAAGATCATGTTGGCCCTCAAAAGCATTATGAATATTGTTGCAAGATCAAATCAGCTCCACAAGAATAATTAATTTTATTAGCAAGTGGGATTAGATTTTAAGGGCAATTCAACCCACCTTTAGAGCCCCCTCCTTTATGTATATAAAGGACATTTATCCCTCTTTCAAAGGTATCAAAATCTCACACATTTATCGCAAGATATTCATCTAATTTTTCTAAGGCTAGGAAAACATGCATACATGGAGTAGGAGGCCACGTGATTTGGGGTATTTCCAAGCTTCAATGTTTTATACTTTTGTGGAGAATTCATTGGCTTGGACAAAGTTCTTTGTGGGTTGATTAAGGGTTCATTATGATACTTATGGAAAGTTTTGAGGCCTATTTTGAGGTCAACATTTGAGGCGTTTTAGGCTTTTTGAAGACCTTTTCTAAGGAATTTTTAAAGGTAAATCTAAAGTTGTTTTCAGCCCCATCATGAGGTCATTTTCTGAGGTACATTTCGTCCATGTCTAAGGCATGTATTCAACATGTTTGATGCCATCATCTGAGGCAATTCCTAAGGTAAATCTCAGCTTATTTGTGGGAACAAATTTTAATTTTCTATGGCACAAATTTGGTCATCCCTAAGGTATTTTCAAGGAAAAATCTAAGGAAGTTTCAAAGGCTAATTTGAAATAGGAGTGTTAGAAACCTAATCCATTAGGGTTTTGGTGGAGAGTTACTGCATATCCAAGAAACCTTGGAAGTTGAATTAAATGGTTTTCATGTTGCATGTACATCATTCTTAATATAAGTTGAATTCATTTCCATCAATGGCATTATAACAATGGTTTATCTTCCCCGTTGAATAGATTGAGCCACTAATTTTGTGGCCTTCTAGAGCATACATGTCTCAGCGTTTTGCAGACGTTGCAATCCTTACTTCATGTCTACTTTTTTTCATGTTATCTAAACCATTGTGACTATATCACTGCCTCTCTCAGAAGACTTGTTGAAGGAGGAATTTATGTAGAGGCAGTGCATGAAATTAGCCTGATCATACCATGTTCATGCATGCAGAGATTACAAGGATCGTTAGTATGAGAAATCATTGATAAAGGTAATTAAAAACCTATATTTTTTCTTAATTAAATACATGGAGATCTAGTACCAAGTTGATTGGACATTTTTTGGTCAAATCATGATTTTCAATTACTGAATATTTTAGTATGAGAATTGTTGCTTCTATTAAAGGTCAACTTGCAATATTTGTTGTCAAAAGAAAGAAATTTGGCATAAAGTAACATTTCTTTACTGTATAGGGGAATCTAATTAAAACACCAGATTTGTATAATGCTGCACTCAGAGAGACCATTCCATAACTACGTTGAAAATATAGTGCGGTGGTAAGCCAAGCAATTCATTGAGACCTCGACACAAATTCCTGCTCTCTACAACTATTGATTGACTGAAACTTGGCTCAAACTTGGTGAATTTTTTTTTTTCCTTGCTTATAGGAATGAAACATGATTTTTATGTGTTCCTTACTAGTATGCAAGGTTATCTACAAAAGTGATACCCGATGTTGTTATCCTTTGCTAAGGCATGATTTGCTCCACTACTTGTTCCGTAAATCTAGTTATGTTAGTGATTCCATCCAACATTGGACTTTTGCAAGAAGCCAATGAAGTTGTTGTGACTGTCATCTAAAAGAAGCATACAAAAGAGGATCATGTCATTTTCACAATTGTTTGAGGCTGATTCATACTGTGTGAGAGATGGATTTATGGCTCACATCGTAACTTTTGTTTTAATAGCCAATATCAAACTTTGGAGCATCAACATGTCAGAAATTATATATCACAGAGAAATCGAACACACAAAATTTTGTGGAAACACAAATACAAAAATGCATAAAACAAGAGAGACCCAAATATGCATGGTTCACCCA
Organism: Pinus taeda; assembly: GCA_000404065.3. Classification (NCBI taxonomy): domain Eukaryota; kingdom Viridiplantae; phylum Streptophyta; class Pinopsida; order Pinales; family Pinaceae; genus Pinus; species Pinus taeda. Next base: position 211,284 of record APFE030978375.1, read on the forward strand.
ATTTGGGTTACGTCCATAGAGAAACATCCAGTCCTTCCATTTATATTATCTAGCAAAATAAAGAGATACAACCTATAATAGATCTACTGTAATTTCCTCTTTTCTCTGACACAACCTCCTCTCTCTCTCTCAAAATAATAATCCACAACCGCAATACAATTCCCTCATATAAACCGAGGTTTTCCTTCTAGGGAAATAAAACCTAAATTAACATAACTTCTACCGTAAGATAATTTGCCTAATGAATGACCCAAATTGACTATGAAATTACAATATTTTACAAGGCAAATTTTCATCTATTTTTAGCTAAAAGAGTGCTGCCCACGAACCCTCACTAGGGGGGAATATTAAAATTAGTCATCTAGTCCACCCATGGAACCCCATGGTGGTTATCATACAGGTGGAATTTCCACCGCGTTTAGGAATTTGGATCCAATGTGATTTAGACCTTTGAACCAAGAGGATAACCATGCTTTACACCCAACAATCTCCCACTTGGAGACTGATTATATAAACTCCACCGTTGCTTCATTTATTGGAAAATGCTTCCACTTTGGACCTGGTTGCTTCTCATCTTCATCATGATACTTGAAGACCAATTGAAATTGAGAAGGATCTCAGTTTCTCCCTGGTTACAACTTTTGTTAACATGTCTGCAGGATTCTTGCTTGTGTGTATATTTTCTAGCTTCAACTGTCCAACTTCCAACACTAACCATATGAAATGGTACTTGATATGTATATTTTTAGTCTTGGAATTAAATGCTAAGTTATTTGCAAGATGAATTCCACTATAGATGTCATTGTATAACCTTCCCATATCTTGCTTCTTTCCCAACTCATCCATAAACCTTAGTAACCAAATTATTTCTTTACTATCCTCTGTAGAAACAACATACTCTACTTCCGTTGTTGAAAGTGAAACAATGTTTTGCAATTTTGAAACCCAACCGACAATTGTGCCACCTACAGTGACACATACACCATGGTTCTTCTCCTGTTATCTCTATCACCTTCCATATCTACATCAACATATCCCTCTAGAGTAATGTTTGAATCACCAAAGAATAATTTTTGATTTGTGGTACCTCTAAAATATTTGAGGATCCACTTCACTGCCATCCAATGCTCTTTTCCTAGATTGTTCATATACTTGCTTACAACTCCCACTACATGTGCAATATCAAGCTTTGTGTAGACCATTGCATACATTAAGCTTCCAAAAGTTGATGCATATGGAACTTTACACATATAATCCATCTCTTCCTGGGTCTTGGGACACATGTCCCTACTTAGTTTGAAATATCAAGCCAAAGGTGTACTAATTGGTTTTTCAGTCTGCATATTAAATCTTTCCAACACCTTTCTATGTACTCACTTTGAGACAATGTTAATTTGCAATTTTTCATATCTCTAGTTATTCTCATAGCAAGGATTTATTTTGCAACACCAAAATCCTTCATTGCAAATGAATTTTCCAATTTTCCTTCGAGAACATTTATTTCTTGCATGTTAGACCTAGAAATAAGCATGTAATCTACATACAATAGCAATATAATATAACTTCCATCATTTTGTTTCTTAAGATAAACATAGTGATCAAAATGACATCTAGTATAACCTTGTTCAGACATAAACTTGTCAAATTGTAGATACCATTGTCTTGGAGCCTGTTTTAGGCCATACAAAATCTTCTTCAACCTATACACCCCTTTGATATCATACCCTTATGGCTGCTTCATATCTATTTCTTCCCCCAAATCCCCATGGAGAAAGGTTGTCTTTGCATCTAATTGCTTAAGATGAAAATATTCTACTACCACTAGAATTAAAATAGTTCTGATTGAATTCATTTTAAAAATAGGAGAAAAAATTTCATCATAGTCTATTAGTATATACCTTTCTTTTGTGCAAACCCCTTCACCACAACTTTAGAATTATACATCTATTTTCCTCCATCTTCTTCCCTCAACTTGTAAACTCATTTATTCTGCAATGTTGATTTACCTGTAGGAAATTTGACTAAGTCTCAAGTCTAGTTATGCATCGAGGAGTCCATCTCTTCTTCCATGGATTTCTCCCACTTCTTCCTGGTTTCTATCTGCATTGCTTCTTCATATTTTTTGAGTTCACCAGAATTAGTCAACAATACATAATATTATGAAGGAGAGTATTATTTAAGGGGTTTACTTATCTTGGTATATCTTCTAACACCACTTTCAAGTGTTTGAGGTGCTTTTTAATGTTGTGGTTGTTTATGTTATCATGGTTGTTGGTCATTATGATTTTCAGGAACCTTTTTAAGCACCGCATATTCTTTGTTTTCCTTTTCCTACATTTGATCCTTATACAATACCTTTTCATTGAATATGACATCTCTTCTCCTAATTATTTTGTGATTTTCATAATCATATAAGCGATAACAAAAATGATTAACACCATATCCAATAAAGATACATTTCTTTGATTTTTTCTCAATATTTGTTCTATTTTCTTTATTAATGTGGACAAAGGCTTCACAACTGAAAGTCTTTAAAAATGAGTAGTTTACCTTTTTACCTATCCATGCCTCCTCTTGAATACCACCATCCAAATAAATTGAAGGCCCTCTGTTTATTAGATAAACAAAAATATCTACAACATCTACCCAAAATTGTAAGGGCAATCTTGCATGCAATCTCATGCACCTTGCGGGCTTCATGATTGTCCCGCTCGTCCTTTCTAACACACCATTTTCCTGTGGAATTATTGGAATTGTCTTCTCTATATGAATTCCATGTTTTGAACAATAGTTATCAAAATCTTTGCTGCGATATTCACCTATGTTATCTGATCTGACACACTTCAACTTCTTTCCAGTCTCATTCTCAACCAAAGCTTTCCATTTCTTGAAAGTATCAAATACATCAGATTTATTCTGAATACAATAAATCCAGGTTTTTCTAGTTGCATCATCAATAAAAATAACATAATAGCAAGAGCCACCAAGAGATGATACCAGAGCTAGTCCCCATACATCTGTATGCACAAGATATAAATTTTCTATCTTCTTTTCCTTCCCAACTCTAATAAATATGAATCTCTTCTATTTTTCGTAAACACAATTATCACAGAAATCCAAATCAACATGCTTTAAACTGACAACAAATTTCTTGAGTGAAAAATTTACATCCCTTTCTCACTCATGTGCCCTAGCCTATGACACCACAATGTCGTATCCTCTCCTGTGGAGGTTAAAGCATTAAAAATTTAGAAATGCCATTGCATAAGTACAACATACTAACCTTTTCTCCTTTTTCTATTACCAGGGCTCCGTTAGTGACCTTCCAGGTTTTGTCTGTGAATGTAGTTACATAACATTCTTTACTTAACTGCCTTGTTGAAATTAGATTTTTCTTTAGATATGGAACATCCCTTACCTCCTTCAATAGCCATTGGTTTCCATTTTTTTTCTTTATGCAAACCTTACACATTCCAGTTATTTTACATGGTTAATCATCACCCAAACAAACATGTCCAAAATATCCTTAAACATAGTCATGAAAATGTTTCCTATCAGGTGTAGCATGGAATGAAGCCCCTGAATCAACCACCTAGGCATCAATAATATTTTATGATGAAAGAATCAAAGCATATTGCAACACATTACCTGTCATATTTTCTTCATGATTGTTCTCTTGTTGTCCATATCCTTCTTTTTCTTTTCGAGATTTGTAGTCTTTCTTCAGGTGTCATTTCTTCCCACATTTCCAGCACACTATCCTTGATCTAAATTTGGATCTATCTTTTCTTGACTTACTGCGATTTCCTGGGATCCTTCCTCTTTCCATTTTTCTCCCCCTAGTCTCTGCAGTCAAAGCATTACCTGATGTCTCACCAGAGCTTTTCAGTCACATTTCCTCACTAAGAATGGCACCAACAACATCATCAAACTTTAAAGTACTATATCTAGAGACAAAGTTACTAATAACCATAACTAAGCCATTCCAAATTTTTGGCATTGAACACAAAAATAATAGAGCCTTAACTTCATCATCAAAATTTAGCACTACATAACTTAACTAGCTAGTAACCATGTTAACGTCATTTAAATGATCAACAATAGATATGCTTTCTGACATCTTCATATTAAATAGACACTTCATAAGAAATACCTTATTTGTGGCTGAGGGTTTTTCATATAGTTTGGCCAATGCCGTCACTAAACCTTCTTTTGTCGTTTCCTTTGAAATGTTGAATGCCACTGATGCTATAGGACATAACCATGTTGTTCCTAGTTCCCTTCTATAGAGAATCTCCCATTCTACATCCGTTAGACTTGTTAGCTTCTTTGATTTTCCACTCAATTGTAGGTGCAAATATTTCTGATACAAATAATTTTCCATATGTATCTTCCACAGCTAGTAGTTTTGGATATTAAATTTCTTGACCCTAAACCTACCATATTCTTCCATTTCTCCTATTTGAACTAGGAACCCTTCTCTCCTATGGGTTTATCAGCTAAATAGACCTTTGGCACTGATACTAGTTTTTAGAAAATTGTATATTATAGACAAAAGGAACACATGAAAGATAGCAAAAACACAAATACACAAATGCATAAAACAAGAGAGACACAGATATATGTGGTTCACCCAATTTGGGCTACGTCCATAGAGAAACAACCAGTCCTTCCTTTTATATTATCCAACAAAATGAAGAGATACAACGTATAATAGATCCGTTGTAATTTCCTCTTTGCTCTCACACAACATCCTCTCTCTTTCTTAGAATAATCATCCACAACCACAATACAATTCCATCATATAAACAAAGGGTTTCCTTCTAGAGAAAAAAACCCTAAATTAACATAACTTCGACCATCAAATCATTCGCCTAATGAATGGCTCAGATTGACTATGAAATTACATTATTTTATAAGGTAATTTTTCATTTATTTTTTAGCTTCGGGAGTGTTGCCCCCAAACGCCCACTAGGTGTGGGAGCTCTTTAAAAGTAGTTGTTGCCCCCCTAGCGACTATCATATAGGCAATGTTGCGCCCTGTTTAGGAACTGGGGTCCAATGTGGCTGAGACCTCTAAATCAAGAGGATAATCAGGCTCCACACCCAACACAACACACAACATGTGGTTGGATGGAATCAACCAGAGGATGTTGCCCCCTAATGTTCACAAATGAAATTTTCCATTAAAATGATTAAATGCAACCAAAAAAAATATTTTCAAAGGTAAAAAGTAGCAATGTAAAAATAATTTTGCAGAGTAACTCTCACAGTTGGCACAATCGAGTAAAGTATTAGTGAAGTTTAGAAGTTTTTTTTTTTTTTTTTTTTTCTTTTTTTTTTTTTTTAAAGGTGGATTTATTGATTATTCTAGATTGAATCTTTGCAATTTAATCCATATATTATTAATAAGTAGAGAAAGTGAATGTAGTAAAAAATATTTATGGAGTTTTTTAACAAGGATGTGTAAAATTTAAATGAAAATGGACAATAAAGACATTTTCCAGAATATGACACCACAAGCAAGGTGAATACATTTCCTAGATTTTTTTATACTACTTCCAGAAGCAACAACTTGTGTGGGAATAAGCATGGCGAGAAAGGTGAAAGTGAACAGAGGGAGAAGCAAAGAAAAATGTGAAAGCAAAGAGGAAGAGTTAGGTCATCAAATTTCCAAAAGGAAGAGCATGAAAGAAGCTAGTAAGCATCAAGTGAATGAAAATGACATCAAATTATGGTGGATCATGAAAAGTATTTAAAGAAATATATTGGTAATGGTAAATAAAATATTTCTCATTTCTTAAAAAAAAAAATAAAAAATAAAAGATAAAAATAAGTGAAATGATATTTTATCAATTAAATTAAAGAAAAGAAAATGAATAAAGAGAAGTAAAATGAGAAAGTAAAAGTAAAATTAAAGAAAATAGAATGGACAAAGAGAAGGAAAATGAGAAAGTAAAAGTAAAATTGGTTAATTCTGAAATTAATTAATTTGGAGTTAATATTGATGGTAAAATTCTAGGACAAGTGTACATGCATGACTATTTTAAGATTTGGAATATTTAATGTGCATGAATTAAGGATTTATGAAAGTTTAGTTTATTCCATTCAAATGTAAGAAGGGTTTGTATGAGAAGAAACCTTTTGGTATGGTGAGTGTGGATGCCAAGTGCATCTAGGAGGAAATATAGAGCCTAATATTAATAGTTATCATATTATTACTTATATGAGATTGGTGCTTTATTCTAAAGGTTGGTCATGCTGGTTGGAAGCTTCTAAATTCCTATATTTTAGTTTTCAGACTTGGCTACAAATTTCTAATATACTTATTGTGAAAAAATGAAAGTTCTCTTTTATTTGCATTGTAAACGAGTGCATTTTCATTTGAAGCAACACCCTTTTTTGAAGTTGGTTGAAAGTGTTTTCTCTGTGTTCTAATAAAATGGCCAAACTTGAGGGAGTATTAAAGTTACTAAATACCCTGATATTATCTACTACTGATGACATAGTGAAAATCAACAAAGCCACTCTTGTTGATATCAAAATCATGCAAATGTGATGGTTGAGTTTCTTAAACTTGAGTCATAGTTATAGAGAGATGAGTTACAACAAAAGAGTTGTGATTCATAAATGGTTCTTGTTAAAACAACCTTTTGTTTGAGATTTAATCCCATTATTGGACATAGACTAAACATAATAATGAGTCCATTTCAGGAGTATATTTGCATAAAGTTGTTGAGGTTCAATGTATGCTCCCCAAGATCATCATTATCCCTTGGGAAGAATTTGTTAACAATAGGTAAAGAACCTGTCTTAGATATGACAAGGATGCGCCCTTTCATATTCTAGACTATTCCAAGCCCATCCAATTTCGTAGTGTTGTGTTTCTTCAAGATGATTCATCTTCGCTTGCTCCTATTCCATATCCACAATAGATTTTAATATGCCAACATTGTGATTGAGTTAGCCATGATATGACAAGGATGCACCCTTTCATATTCTAGACTATTCCAAGCCCATCCAGTTTCGTAGTGTTGGGTTTCTTCAGGATGATTCATCTTCGCTTGCTCCTATTCCATATCCACAACAGATTTTCATATGCCAACATTGTGATTGAGTTGGCCTTGTGAAAGATCAATGTTTTGATATTCACCCTTGTGAGCATTGTTGTAAGCACACTCATCACTCAAACAAATGATTTAGACACAAAACTCCTGTAAGAATGAATATTCAAATTGGATGGATTGTTTCTTGCCAATGGTATTCAATAGATAAGAAGATATACTATTCATACCACAAAATTTGTTCTCGAGTATTGACTACTCTTGCAGTGAACATTTCTTCATCTTCTGACCTTGTATCTAATAAGGGGGAATTTATGGTCGGCTACTTGTTACAAAGAATCACCAAGCGAGCGAAAGCCATAGCCTAAACTAGAATTGACTACTAGAGCTCATCAAGTGAACCTGAGCCATAGCTTGAACCAGAACCAACTACCAGATCCTAGAGCTAGAGTTAACCATAATTAGTTTTAGAGTTGTATCTAGAGATAGAGTCATGATCCATGCACATGATTTTTGGTTGGTTGTATGCCTTAAACCACCACCGACATAATAATTTGGTTTATGTTACATAGTTTGTTCTGCGAAGAATCATCAAGTGAGACTAAACTACAACATGATCCAGAACAAGCTCCTAGATATCATCAAGTGAGCATGAACTAGAACCAACTACTAGATCCTAGAGACAGATTCAACCATAACCAATTCCAGGGTTGTAGCCATAGATAGAGTCATGCTCCATGAGCATGATTTTTGGTTGGCAATCTACCTTAAACCACCACCAAAAGAAGAATTCGATTTCTGCTACGCATTTTGTGGTCATATTCAAACCATTATCAGGGTGGCACTTCCACTAGTAGAATACTTCACCTTCTAACCATATTTGGAGCTATTCTAGGAACTGCTTCAAGCTTTAGTTCCAAAGTTGGTGGTAAGACTTAAAACACCACTAGTAGAGACCTCAAGTTCTCCCAATTCATTTGGTTTGTGGTATTCCTTAAACCACCATTTTAGAGAGCACACAACCATTGGCTTCCATGCTTTTTTTCGTTTTAGCTTTCTTCTTGGACTCTCATATACACCACTTTGGAGTAAGGGGGGAATGTTAGACACTTAAACCATTAGGGTTCAGGTGGACAATTACTGCATGTCCAAGAAACCTTGGAAGTTGAATCCAATAATTTGTACATTGTATGTACATAATTCTTAATAGAAGTTGAATTCATTTCCAGCAAGGAATACGAAGCATATTTTTCTTACCTTTTTCTGATCTAAGGAAACTTCTTGAATTATAATTTTGGCATGCACATAAACCTCTCTTGAGAAAAAACTAGACTATTTAAGGCTTGTTTAAAGTCTAGTTGAATGAGTCTCTACTGTTGACCTAGCTGCCGCTACCCCTGTTGACCTAGCTACCACTGCCCCTGCAAATCCATCCCTCGGTAGCCTCCTACTGCTGAGGCCAACCTAACCATGCAACCCTCTGAGGAGGGAGATCCCCACTCTTCCTCGCAGTAAGAGAATGAAGAAAACACAGAAGCCTTCGCATCTCTGCTCGCAGAAAATCTAGCTCCAAGGAACATGCCATCAGTCAATAAATTTGTAAAGAAACTTGAAAGTATCCCAGAGATTTCTCTCCTTCCAGCACTTCCAAGAAGAGCAACAATCTCTCTAACAAAATGCAGAATTTTTGGACAGTTCACAGGGCTATGGCCTTCACCCAAATCAATGCAAAAATGGGTGGAAAGAAACTAGAATGTAACCACACAGGGAAAGATAGCAATACAATTCTGTGGAAGGGGGTACTACACCTTTCTCTTTGAAACAAAGGGGGTCAAAGATCTGATATTTAGAAACAAACCTTACTTTATGGACTCCAGATGTTTATACCTGAACAGGTGGATGCCAAACTTTGATCTGGAGATGGATGTCCCAAACGCAGTGCCTGTGTGGGTCAGGCTCCTGCATCTACCTCTTCATTGTTGGGGAGATGAATCTGTAAAGGATATAGGAAACACAGTGGGAAAATATATTGACAGATGTGATCCAAAAGACAACATGCATGTGTGTGCAAGAATATGTGTGGAAGTAGATCTTAGGAAAGGCCTCCTAGAGGCAATAAAGATCAAGGTCGACCAGTGGACACACATTTAGCAGCTGGACTATGAGAAAATACCATTTAAATGCAAGGTATGTCACGAGTATGGTCATTTTGCAAATAGGTGCCTTAAAAAAATAGAGCATCAAAATGTAGAAGAGCAAGAACCTACATGGGAACAAGTGAAAAGGAAAAAACCTACCAAGAAGTAGACAACATCAAATATGTATTAGTCCCAAGAAGCAAATGTAACAACCTCTCAGCCTCTAGTGAAGGTTAGTCCTCCTGATCACACAAGTCCAAAACCCTTTGAGCCATTAGAAGACTCCTTTGATCCACCCTCTCCCAGATACCCTCCCTAAAACCCTACCTCTTTAGCTCTCATATCCACCCTCAACCCTATATCCTCCCTACCTCCTCCCTCAGTGGACCGCATTCTAACTAGAAACAAAGCCAAAGAAATCCCCTAAGTTTGGGAACATAAAAAAAAAGGTGTGAAGGAAATCCAATAAAGAAATAAGAGACGAGGTAGCAGCTAAAGAAATGGCTCTAGGAATACAATAGCCAATGGATACATTCCTTGGGAAACAAACAAGAAGTCATGAAAAAACTCAGCAAAGAGGAAAGGGAGGACCACACCAACACAATAGTAAATAATGATAGTGGTCTCTTGGAATTATCGCAGCCTTGGAAGCTCCTTTAAAGTCAATGCAGCTAGAGACATTCTAGCTAAGGAATAACAAGACATATATATGATCCAAGATACCAAACTAAACAAGCAAGAAAATAAAAAAATGATTCAAAAACTAAAAAATTATGAAGTAGTAGCATTAGAAGCCATAGGAGCATCAAGAGGAATCAACACCATTTGGGATAAAAGAAAATGGGAATTAATGACCCAAAAAATCAGCAGACACTGGATTCGAACAAAGTTGAGAAATTTCAATACAAAAGAATAGTATAGAATTATAAATGTGTATTATCAAAATCACTATAGAGAGAAAGAACAATGCTTGAAATCAGTTAAAGAAGAAATAGCAGAGAGACAAAGTGGGCATCTAATCCTGGGAGGAGACCTAAATATGATAAGGAATACAGAAGAAAAATTTGGCAGAATCTTCCATAACGATCTGTCAAGAGAAGCTCTTGAAGGAATAATAGAAGAACACAAATTAATAGACATCCTGCCAAGCAATGGAAAATACACTTGGAACAACAAAAGAATTGTAAAAAGCAACATAAAAGAAACGTTGGAAAAAATTCTTATTCATGAAAGCATAACAGCTGCTTACACTCTTGTGAAAAGTAAAATTGTTCACAACTCAGTTTCAGATCACAAGTCGGTGGTGCTAACCTTGGGAAAGATGGAAAATCAAGGACCCCTTCCCTTCATATATAATTCAATTTGGGACAACAAGGAAGATTTTGACAAACAAATAAAGGACAACTGGAAATAAAGTGTCACAGGATCTCCCTAGTATGTTTGGGAAACTAAGCTAAAGAACCTAAGGATGCACTTAAAAAAATGGGTTAGAGAAAATGATCTCCAGGACAAACCTAGGAAAATCGAATTGTAAAAAAAAATGGATAATATTTGCAAGGAAAAAGAGAACAAGGAAGAAAGTAAGCAAGATCATATACAAGAAATGGAAATATATCTAGAAATATATAAGCAAAATAGGCAATAAGAAGAGGAAAGCAGACTTAAATCAAGATGTGTTTGGCTAAAATCCGGAGACAAAAATACAACCTTCTTCCATAATACAATGAAAATAAGGAGGTCAAAAAATCAGATTGAACATATTCAAGTAAATGGTCAAGAAATAAAAGGAGTTGAAGCAGTAAAAAACGCAACCCATAAACACTTTAAAGAACTCCTCTCAACAAGTGACCAACATGCAGCTAATGAAGAAATGTTGTAGCATATAAAAAAAAAAGTGACCAGCAAAATAGGGAATTAGACAAAGAAATTACTGAGGAAGAAGTCAGAGAAGCTGTGTGGAATCTCCACCCTGACAAGGCACCAGGTCCAGATGGGTTTACAATGACCTTTTACAGACAACACTGGGAAATTATCAGAAAAGACCTCATGAGAATGCTCAAAAATGCTTTCCAAAAAAAAAAGATTGGAGGAAATACAAAATCCTCCTTCCTATCCCTCATTCCCAAAGAACCCAATCCTATAACTTTTAATAGATATAGGCCAATCTCCCTTTGCAACTCGTCTTATAAAATAATTACCAAAATCCTAGCAAACAGAATGAAAAAATTACTTCCATAAATAATTTCAGAAAACCAAGGAGGATTTGTCCCTAAGAGGCAAATCACATACAATGTGATAATTGTTCAGGAGGCTATCCACAACAATATCCAAATAAAGGAGAGAGGAATGATTGTTAAGTTAGATATGGCTAATGCTTTTGATAGAGTTAACCATAACTTTCTTGTAGCTGCTCTCAAAAGGTTTGGCTTTTCAACAAATTTCATAGAGAATATGTAGGCATGTATATCAAATCCTTGGATAGCTCCTTTAATCAATGGTCGGACCAGTAAATTTTTCCAAAGTACACGAGGGTTGAGGCAAGACTGTTCACTTTCTCCATTCTTGTACATCATCATGGTTGAATTGCTGAGTGCTATGCTAGAAATCTAGAGAAAAGAGAAAAAAATAACAAGGATCCAATTCTCGAGAGGAGTCAAAGATATAAACCACTCTATATTTGCAGATGATACCCTTCTCATAGGCGGGGCATCTTGCATCATAGAAAAACAGTTCAAAAAAGTCTTGGACGAATTTCTCCTAGCCTCAGGAGGAATTTTAAACAACTTCAAATGCAGAATTTATTGTTGGAAAACCCCAACAAAAACAATGCAGCGTATCTCACAAATACTAGAAATACCTCTACAAATAAATTGGAGCCACTTCACTTATCTTGGGTTGCCCTTTGTAAAGGAAGTGGTAAAATTAGAAGTCTAGAATAAGCAAGTGAAGGGAATGAGGGAAACAAATTCAGAATTGGGATAGTGATACTGAACCTAGAAGGAAGAGTGATACTGATTAAGGCACTTCTCTCGGCTCTGCCTATATAATAGTATGCAATCATTATGGCTCCAGAAAGTGCCCACAAGCAAATGGAATTGCTAATTAGAAGCTTCCTCTGGCAAGGAGGAAAAAAAGATAACAAAAAATTTAGCCTTGTTAAATGGGATCAAGTGACTCTTCCCTATGAAAAATGAGGTATAGCAATTCACCTGCCAGGAATAATGAACACAGCTCTAGGGAAAAAAATTATCTGGAGAATGATAAATGGGAATGTTCACTAGTGGGAAAAAGTACTAACAATGAAATACTTAAATTGTCATAGAACAAAGATGCTCACTGATACTATTCCAGACAGGCCATGCACCCAAATCTGGAAATTGGTTACAAGGATAATTCCTCTTCTTAGAGATCAAATATCCAAAAACCATGGAATGGCAAAACAGTTTCTATCTGGGAGGATAGAATAATGGGGAAAACCCCTTAAATCAACAACAAAACTTAAGGGGACTTCAAAGATGCCAGATGGAAGAGCAAAGTTTTAACACTCTTTATTCTATTTTGGATTGGGATCAGAATAACTGGGTAAGATGGAAAAAGCTGGCTACACCACAAAGACTAAAAATTCAGTGGGAAATTTTAAAATTCCATCTGGCATGGGCTGCGCCCATCAACATGGAAGAGCAGGATGACTTTGTTTGGGACACAAATGGAGGGGATTACACAGTGAAATCAAGGTACAAATTCCTCCAAAAACTTCACAGTCAAAATGACTGGAGGCCTTGGAAGGCAGCTTGGAATTCAGTGAGTCTACCCAAAATTAAATTCTTCACCTAGACCCTTCTCAAAGGTAAAATTCTTATCTCTGAAAATAAAAAAAAAAGGAATACAAGGGCCCTCAAAATGTGTCATGTGTCAAAAGGAGGAAGAAACAATTCAACACCTCTTCATTAACTGTATGGTGGTGAGAGAGTGCTAGAAACAGGCAACAAGTCCTTTGGAAATGAACATAAATCCAACAACTCAGTTGACAAATCTTCATAAGAACTAGGATAAAGGCTACCCATATAAAAATAAAAAAATACAATAATAAATAGGATATGGAAATGTCTCCCTTCAATCCTATGTTGGAAAATTTGGTTAGCCTGAAACAAATGCATTTTCAAAGAACAAAAGCCAAATCTAGGCAAGATCCTAGCAAAAACTTGGAGCCAAGTTGCAGAGATAATAAGTACAAATGGAATCTCAAAAATGGATCAGAACAATTTACAACAAGAAGAGAAAGACTAGTACAGTAAAGCAATGCTAGAAAACAACAAAAGCAGTTGCTATAGCAAAAAAAAGAGAATTTCACACAAACAAGAAGTGGAAATTAAGGTTGGAGGACAAAGAATTTATAGAATGGATAAAAGAACAGAAGAGTACATTCTCTTTTTTAATGGAGCTGCAAAAAATAACCTAGGTAAAGTAGGGATAGGAGGAGTTATGCTAGATCCAAATGGACAAAAAATAATAGCCTATGAATGGAGCCTTGGAGAAATGACAAACAATAGAGCTGAAGCATATAACCTTCTCCTTAGTACAAGGCTTTTAAACAAAAATGAAATCAAGGACCCTATAATAATAGGGGATTCATCTATCATAATAGCCGCTTTGGATGCCAAAAGGGACTTCAAAAGTATAGCCATCAACAAAATCTATCAAAGGAGCAGAACAAGTTTTGAAAGTTTGGGAAGAATAACCATAAATCATGTCCTAAGAAATAAAAATAAGGACGTTGATAGCCATGCCAGCAAAGCAATTGACAGATCAGTTGGGGTTGTCAAAGAGAATAATGAAGTTTATGAAGAAAGTATACCATGACCCCCTCACCTAGTATGAGGATCGAGAAAGAAGATATAGATCCGAAGATCATCACAAGAAATTTAACAGGGGAAAAAAATAAAAAAGCAGAATCAAAAAACCAACTCAAGATGGAGATAACATGAGGAAAACATAGGATATAGGTGAGCAGGGGTTCTCAACTGTATTCAGCCTTTCTTAGAGCATGCAACACTCTTAGTCCCAAAAACTACACTAAATGATGAAACAAGATTTAAAATGTCCTCCTCTACTGGGCACAGACGACACTAGTTACGCAGGTAACAGTCAGGTAATGCAGGTAACATTAAGGTATCTACGTTCACTTGCGCAAGCTCCTAGATGACCCGAGAGAATATGGCTTTCAACAGCAGCAAATCTCTCATCAATAGAGACCATTACTTTAGGAACATAATCCAAAAAATGGTGAAGAATTGATGCAAAGATTAATGAGGAGATAGATGAAGAATAATCGCTCAACAATCGTTGGATCTGGAGATCAATAGATGAGGAATGACACCAGTATTTTCATGAGAGGAACTCGATGGTGGTAGATCAAGGGTCATCATGTGCTAACTTGCTTGAGACTTAGACAAAGAGGAAAGGCAGGATCGATCAAGAGTGGTTTTTTGGGCTGTGATTAAGCGGTAAGTGGTTTCGGGAGGGAACCCTCCGATTCCACTCACCATTGGACATGTAGCAAGCAGGTGGGACGAGAATACCACTTTATCGGGCGGGTATTCTCCGCATGATTTGCCCACCTAAAATCCCCATTACTCGTTGGGTCTAACGCATGTGGATCGACGGTTGTGGAGTCACGTGCAGGTTGAAGGCTCGACGTTCGATGGTGTCCATCTGATCTATCGGAGGAAATCTATGGTGGAGATTGAGCCTAATAAAGGTGAGTGTCAAAATTCACGCAATGGCTCTGGAAAAGCGGAATTTGGGTTCCCGTCTATTTGTGTTTATGTCCGCCTTGTCCAAATTTAAGTGCGGGTCTATGGTTAAGTCTGTTTTTTTATCAAAGTTAAGTGTGGGTTTGGTTACTTCGTAAGAATTAAGGTTTCATGCCAATTTTGGAAAGTTATGCCATAGTTTTTGAAGTTTATAAGAAACAGTTTTGTTAAAGTAGATGTGGGGACTACGCTCCCCTTTTGAGCACTACTTTGATCCAGCCCTCCTCTAATTGCACAAGGAACTAACTTCTTTTCCCCTTTTTTTCGGCAATATTTAAAAAGTAGTCGACTGTGTTAAAAAACATAAAGTCTAGTTGATGGTAGATTTGAGTCCAAATTAGGGCCTGTCTAAGGCAAAAGTTAAGGCCTGTGAAAGCAAAAAAATCCATCATGGTACAACATATTAGAGCTTGATCTCGGGAGCTATTTAATCATTGTTTGGCCACAATAAAAGTGATTGTATAAGACCTTTACACAACCTATTCTAGCAGATGAGGTTGAAGAGTATCCAGACCAGATTTCAAGACTACGTTGAGGTTGAACTAATCCGAATTTCTGGCCTGCTTTGCACTCAAGGATATGATTGCAACATCTAAGGTATGGTAATTTGTTGTATGCCAGAATAATATTTTGGGCGATAAACTATTGAGTGTTGTACACTCAAGGAGGCTACTATTAAATCAAATATTATATAGAACGTTAATTGTTCATAAATTATGTTCTATAGTACTTCCTTAAAGTTGGTTTATCAAATATCAAACCCAACGATATTGTGGCCTTTTGACAGCAAAATTATGTTGAAAACTAACGTATGAACCAAATAATTTATCCTCATTAATTATTTAGCCTATATTTGAAATATTTAATGAATTGTTGTGACAAAAGTTTGGATAGAAGAGTAATAGTAGACCTTCAACAATATTCAACTTTCGATCTTAGCATTGATAACACAGTGACAACTTGACATAGTTCATTGACTGAAATTCCATTGTATACATCTTGTGATCTAACGACATATCAACAAAAATATAGTTAAGTTTCATTTGTATATCATTGTAATTGAGTCATTGTCCCTCGTATGATAGCCCACATTTATTTTTCTATCTTCAAGGTGATAGGGTGGTGCACGAAGAAGACCAAAGTCTCCTTCAGGTTGGAGCCTAAGAATAATTTATATCTTTAGGGTGGTATGGTTGTGCAATGTGGAGACTAAAGTCTCCCTCAGGTTGGATCCTGAAAACACTTCAAGGTGGTAGGGTGGTGCTAGGGCAAGTTATAAATTACTGAATGTTGGGGAATAATTGTTAGTTGGAGCTGATAAAAATAGGGTGTTGGAGCATCCTTCTAGTAAGAGATGATAAAATAAGGTTGTTGGATAATCCTTCCAATTGCAGTTGATAAAATAAGGGTGTTGGGATATAATTTTAGTTGGATTTGATAAAACTAGGGTGTTGGAGCCTCCTTCCTATGATTTTTGGAAAATCTTGGAATTTGAAGCTTCCCATTGATGTAATTCTGAAGACATTTTAAAAGTGTTCAGTGGTTTTTCTCTTGGAAGGGATTCCACCTAAAAATTTCTTGTGTATTTATCATGTGATGTGATGTGATGTGCTATTGATTATATTATTTGATTTGTGGTAATGATATTGAATGCTCTAAAAGAAATTAAAATTAAGTGAAATGTTGATTCACCCCACCCCCCTAGTATTTCCACTAATTAGAATTAGAGCAGGTTCCTTCACAAGCAGTCTAACCATTGGAAGGGAGATCATGGATTGCACTAAGAATGGAACTCCACTATTTGATGGACAAAACTCTGCATTTTGGAGTGGAAGGATGAAAATATATCTTCAAGCACGGGGATTTGATGTCTGACACTTAGTAATAAGTGGGTACATTGAACCTCCTGCTCCTGCAAGAGATGATGCTTGTAAGAAACTTAATGAAAGAAATGAAAATCCAAGAATTATGTTTGAAATGGCATATAAGGTTAATTTTATTTTAAAGCAATGCATTGCAAATCTTTAAAAGAGGTTTGGGACAAGCTTCAAAGCATATATGAAGGAGATTAGAAAGTCAAAGAAGCCAAACTTGAAATATTCAGAGCACAATATGAGTAGCTGAAAATGTTGGAAGCTGAAAACATTCCGACCTACTTCCTCCATGTAGATGAAATAGTAAACACTTTGCAAGTATTAGGAGAACCAATGGAGAACAAAGAAATTGCTTGAAAGGTTCTAAAATATCTTCTGATGAGATTTGATTATAAGGTATTAGTTCTAGAAGAAAGATTAGATATTGCCACGTTAAACATGGAAGAGTTGCAAAATGAGAATAGAATAGGAAAATTCATTCAAAAGAGAAGCAACTTTAAAGGCATCAAAGAAACAAGGAAGAACTAGAAATCATCAAAGTCTAGCTCTAGTTGTAGCTATAGTGATGTTTCAAATGAAGAAATAACCAACTTTGTGAGGAATTTTAAGAAAGGAACTGTAAAGTACAAAGGTAAGATTCCTTTTGAAATGTCTTAATTATGGTGAAATTGATCATTTTTCTTTGAAATTTCCTTAGGAAAAATGTTCAGATAATGAAGAAGAAGAAGTAGCTCCTAAGAAGGTAAAGAAAATTCAAATAACAAAGAATACATATATTAAAAGAAAAGCATCCAAGAAAAGTATTTATTCAAAAGAAGAAAATTCTTCATCTAATGAGGAAAGAGATAACAACAATGACTCACAAAGGGCGTCATTCTTGGCAATGGAGAATTGATATGAAAAAATTGAGGGAGTAGCAAATATTTAAATAGAACTTATTATTTCTTTAAAAGATATAAAATTAGAAAGGAAGAAAGTTAAGGCATTGGCTAAAGAGCTAAGTGAACTAAAATAACATTATAATAATTTCAACAAAAAATATGAAGAATTGGAAATGACCATCATCAGTCTGAAAGTCTAGTCAGAATAAGCCAAAATAATTGAAGAGACACTCAAAAACTAGTTGGAAGAAAATGCTAAATTGAATGAAATTTTGGAAGCAGAGATAGTTTTCCTAGGAAAGGAAGTTCAGAAGAAAAACATCTAACAAAATTTTGCAAATAACACTAAAATTTTGGATGAAATTATCAACAATCAAAGCCCATGTGACGAAAAAACTAGGTTAGGATACAAACCAACCTGTGTTGTGAAGGGTTCAAGCTCCATAACAATAGGATAATAAGAAGAATAAAAGAGTTATGGAAGTGTCATCAAGAGTCCTATCAAGAAGGAGGAATGAAAGCCTTCAAAAGAGAATGTTAAACCAATGATATTTAAATATTAGTAAATCAAGAGAACACAAAATTAGAAACCAACAATGATAAACACTCAAGAAGAGGGATTGTGGAGGAATACACCACCTAGATGATTCCCCCCCTTCAGATACCCTAGTATATTTTCAGGTTATTGTTTTTCATGTAATAACTTTGGGAATAAGGCTAGGGATTGCAAAGCTTATGACAAGGATGATTATCAAAGTCATTATCAAAATCCTAGAAGCAAGTTTGTAGGAACACAAGGAAGATATCCAAATGGCTTCATCAACATCAAGCATATGTCAATTACTCCATCATTTAGGTACCACATTTAGTGTTACATATTCCATAACTATGGACACACAAGTCATGATTACAGAAGCATGAATAAGCCTTAGATGAAGGAAAAATTTGATATTAGGTACAAGAAGGTTTGGAGTTGACAATGAAAGCAAGATGAATAGGTGAATGAAGAAATCCTAGAGGTCATGCTCACAGAATTTGTAAATTTGCAAGACCATGATGGACCTACAGGTACAAAGGAAAATGTCAAGGTTTAGAATGATCCCGTAGCAAAGCAGGTTCATATATCATTTTAAGAAATATATATTGAAGACTTCTAGTATTGTGAATGTTGAAGAGGGGGAATCTAACTAGCAGTGGTTACAAATTTGAAGATCAATCCTTTAGGAAGTTTGATTTGAGAAGGAATATTGATAGTATCTTGAGCTCATGTCAGATAGGTTGATTTATTCAAGTGGAACCTGTTAGGAAAGAAAGATAGGGATACTATTTGTCAAAAGGAGATGGTTGAATGTTTTTTTCATTGATGTCAAAATCAGTTGTGAGAGCGCACCCTCTTTGGGAGCAACAAAGAAAATAAATAAATTATTGTCATGAATGATTTTAATGTGTTAGTGAATTGCATTAATTGGAAGTACAATTGTTGAGTATGTTGTCATTGATGTCAAAGAGAGTATAGTTGGAGGTATTTGATGTGATGATGTCCACTAAATGATACAAATGATGATGATGATGTAGCTTGATGATATCCACATGATGATGTAGTTCGATGAAACCCTACCTCTAGGGTTTGGTTTCCCTAGACAATGGACATACCCCACATTTGTTGAGGATTTTGATGACACAAATCAATAAATTGGCCTTGGAGACCATCACCATTGGATTCTCCTTGTCAAGTCAATTTCGGTGGTATGTGGAGCACCTTGAGAGGCCTCACAGCTAGAGAGATGCACATAGTCAAAGTTGGTACGCCCGATTTATGGATTAAAACCCCAAAGGGTTGTTGATGTGGAAACATTTGTTTGGCTCTAGAAAATGAATAAAATTGACATGGTGTAGTAAAATTGGAAACCCTATCAAATTGATGATGTAGCAGTCTATTTTTTGGAGGGTTTTAACATTTATTTTGAAATTAATAACTAGTAAGGGTTTTTGAATTTTAATTTAAAATTCAAATTGGAGGGTTTTATTTTGGCTCCTAAGAATTTGAATTCTGAAATTAAAATTCCCTCCAAATTTATAGTCAGCCTACCTATTCAAAAAGATAATCAACCCTTATAAAAATATGCACACTTTCTCTCTATGTGTATTAAGTGTTATCCAAGTTCTCTGAGGTGAATTATCTTTGTAGCCAACATATTCTTAGAAGATATCGAAGTTTTGTGGGTGTTTGACATATCATTTTGGATGCATTTTATTGCATGGTTCCTAGATTGTTTTGGAAAATGGATTTGGTTTGTTTGAATATATTTTTTTGGTCATTGCTATCTATTTTAGTGCTTCGCTAGGTTATCTTGTTAAGATCTTGCAGGTTGTCTCCTTCTTCAATGAAGCTCGGGTTTCTTGCTTTGATGCTTTCTTGGAACTTAGTGTGTTCTGAGGATTATAATGATTTTTTTGTGTCACTAAAGCGAGGGGATAAGGGATGCAATTTGGATTCCCTGTAAATTTATTTCTTCTGTATTGATGCGAGGAGACTAATCTCTATTGATGAAAACACATTTTTTAGATCATCATGATCTCTATTGATGCAAAGTTTACAAAGACTTATTTCTCTAAAAAAACCTTTGATATGATTTGTGACCTTGAAAAGTTTCCAAAGATATTTTTATATGTTTCTATAGGATTTTCTATGGCATCCGAAGAAGTTTTGATCCAATTTTTTGAGTGCAAAATCACTTGGATAGTATGTGTCTAACAAACTATACACAAAACAAAACCTTTGCATTTGATTGAGTGATATGCATTAGGGGAATTTTGAGGTCTAAAATGGGTCTCCTAAGAAAAACGTGCAACCAAAATAAACTTTATAAGAACCAATAGGATTCAAGATGATGATGTCAATCATGGGGGGATGATTCACCATTTTTGGAGTAAAAAAGTAAAAATAGTAAAATAAGAAAACTACTTTTTCAACTCGTATTTTAAACTTATCTCCCTAAGGTTTTACTCACATTTTGAGCGGGAGTACTTGTTGGATGCAAAATTTAATTCTTCATCCAAGGACTACCCATATTGCATACTTTCGATGGACCCTACTACATGAAAAATGAGAAATACATGAAAAACATGATTGCAATCACGTTTTTCATGTATTTCTCATTTTTCATGTAGAAGGGTCCATTGAAAGTATACAACATATTTACTCCTTGGATGAAGAATCAAATTATGCATCCAATGAGTGTTGCCACTTGAAATTTGAGTAAACCCATGAGGAGATAAGTTGAAAATACTAGTTGAAAAATTAGTTTTTTCTTTTTTCCCTCTAAAATTTGATGATGTAATGTAGTCTTATTTGATTATTTCCACTATTATTTTATAATTTCCTTAGGAGGCCCATTTTAGACCTCAAAACTCCCCTAGTGAAGCTAAAGAGGAGAATTAGATATATGTTTTTTAACACTTGCGACATCCTCTTGGCAACGAAACTCACTGGTTGAAATGAACACACACTTGCATCTATGTGCGTTATGGCTTGAATTGAAGAATTTTGTCCAGCGTGAGTCACTTTTGGTAGTTGTGTTGCGTACGTATCTATATTTTTGTATTCCTTATAATATATGATAAGTATTTTATTATTTGTTTACTGTGGACATGGAGACAGTGTCTTGTTAGAAGCATTGTTGTGATGACGATGCATCATGGGAGTATCATTCTTGCTCAACTTATTTATTGGCTATAGGAGGTTATGTTGAATATATCCATTCTTGGATAGTATACATTATTGATATATGTTGGCAAGTAGCATTTATTATTATTGTTGTATAAGTGCGACAAAATCCTAGAGCAGTGATCAATGAAAATCATAACCATGAATTTATAAGAACATGATTGTGTATAATGAAGTTGGCTGTGAATTTTTTTAGCATGAGAATTGAACACTAGAGTCCCTTGCCTAAACTATCTCAAGGGTTTTCAAACTATTGATTAAGTCCACTAGCAGTGCACCTTCTATTATGCACTTGACTTGCAAGAATAATTAATGCGAGAAATACAAAACAATATTGTCAGAAACACAAAAAGATCACATGAATTGAGACAAGTTGCAAATATATTTTATTATTCAGAAGCATAATACAATGTTCACTTGCCTCTTCGATGAGGAAACCTCCAACATAGTAGAGCTCAATTACAATAAAACTCGATGATTCTTCCCTTGCTATTGAAGACTATTTATAGCTTTATGACATCCAAAACCCTAACTACTAGTGGTCCCTTGCATAATACAGGTTAACCACTTTATTTATTAACTATGGCCCATTATAAATAATTGTGTTCCCTTTTATATAATGCAGGCCAAACACTTACAATTATTATTAGAGCAGATAATTACTTACAGGCTTTATTAACTCTACTAACTAACTATGACTCGGACTATGCCCCTTAGGCTTATTACATAAATAAAGAGGTTAGGGTTGGACCCTAACATGCCCTTCCCCATCAAAAGCATCCTTTTTCTCAAGGTAAAAGATATGAAAACTGCTAAATAATAGTGGTTGGTTCCCATGTCGCATCTTCTGGAGTGGCGTCTTTCCACTTGATGAGGACTTCCTTGATCATGTGGCCACGAAGATGTCTTTCATGAGTATCGATGACTTGTTAAAATAAGATCCAAAGTGAACCTTCCTCATCCAATTCTAGCATACTTGTTTGAACCCTACAATTGCTCCCCACAACTTTCTTGAGGAAGGATACATGAAACACTGGGTGGATTTTTGAAGTAGTCGGTAGGGCCAATTTGTAAGCAACTGTTCCTATATGCTAAAGTACCTGATAAGGCTCATAGAATTTGGTTCTCATTTCTAATAACCCTTTTCTTTGATAGAGGTATGATTCTAAATTTTGAGTTGCAGGAACACCTGGTCACCTACTTGAAAGTAATACTCTGAATGATGTTGGCCATGTTGGAAATACTGAGAGGGGAGTGAATCAATATTTATTTTCAATTGCTATGTTTACTAGTTAAGATTCTTCACAATTATAATCAGAAAATTAATTTATCAAAAATTTATTATAAACAAATGAGGACACAAATTCTCTTTTACAAAAAATTGAGTACAATGATGTTTGAGGGCACCAACCCTTCAATCTTCTTAATAAATATAGATAAGTCACAAATCCTGTTATGCACTTCACATGTCCATATGCTCCAAAACAACTAGTGCTTCACTATCCAAGGTTCTCAATCCTTTATGTCCTTCACTAGATGATCATGATGAATGATGCCACCAAATTCATCCCATTATTGTTTCACTGAACTTAACTGTATCTTAGATGCCTTGTGGCTAGATCTATCTCCTAGTGCTCTAGGTATTTCCCCTCCACAGATAGTCTAAATATTTCTTCGCCCTTTTTATCACTAAGCCTCCTCCGATAGTCTTAAGAGATCACAATCCTTCACAGTTTTATATTAAGATCTAGGCTCCACTAAGACTACACTACCCACGAATCCATGCTCCACTGAAACTAAAATCTCCCACAAATATGGGCTCCACCGAAACTAAAATGTCCCACAGATATGGCCTCCACTAAAACTGAAATGTCCACAAATCTAGCCTCCAATGAAACTGAAACATTCCCAGATTTGAGCCACAAAATTATGCACAAGTATGAGAGTAGCTACAAAATGTATGTACATGACCGAGGGTATAGAAGTTGGCTTAGTCTAAGCTTCTAAATAGATCCACCAAGTCCAAGTAAGTGTGGTTTCCTATCTCAGCTCTTACAACCTTATCTACTTCAGATATCTAGTGATCCTTCTCAACCTCTAAGTCTCCTTTCATTTATGCTTTCAAGTTCACGAGTTGTGAACTGTATCTTACTTTCTGTGAGAGATGATTGAATTGGATGATAGAAATTAATGTCTATGGTTTTATTCTTGTACATTATGTTATGAAAATGAAGGGACATAACCCTTGGAGGCAGGTTGACATGACGTGAATGGGTATCAGAGGTTTAAGTATCAGAATATTTAACATGACATATCATGCAAAACTTGTGATATAGGAAAGTTCCGACGCAACGAACACAATATTATATTAAAAAATTATGATAAAACCAATTGGGTAGACAACCATATTAACAATTAGAGATTAGGTATTATCGAAGGTGCCATTTCAAAAGTTTTGATAAAATGGTGAATGTGATTTAATAATTAAATATTTATTAAGTCAAGTCGAGTCGCCATATAGGAAGTCAAAGCTAATCATAGGTTATCGCATATAGAAGACCAAAGGTCCATATCTCATATCAGAGATTGAAGGTCCATATCTGATGTAGGGTTACCCCCGTTTACACCCACAGTATGCATATAAAATTTCCTTTCATCATTTGGTATCAGAATAGGGAAAGGGAAGAAGATTTCTTGCGATAAGGAGGAAGAGTTTGCAAGCAAAAGGAGAAGAGGTACAATGGTTGAAGTATGGTGAGTTTATGGTCTTTACTGTTGTGTAGATAGCAACAATAGGAGGTGAGAAGACTTGCAGCAAACCTAGAGTGACGAGTGCTCAATTGGTTCCAGAGGAGAGAACCAAAAGGATGCCGAAAGACTAAGCTCAAAGGAGAAATCTTGGTGAGGTATCGTGTAGTAGAGAAGACTGTTACTGCAGAGGTTGGTTGCAACTCATAGAGGATCATGAAGGCAGTTCCCCTGAGAAGTGGGTAGAATTGTTAAGGATAAGGAGAAGCATATGACTAGGAAGTCATAATTTTTTTTTTTTGCCTCGGGAGTCTGATGCAGGAGCATCCGACACTCTTCAAATGAGGAATCCAAAGTGGAACAAGGAGGATGTGGACCATCGGAGCTAAACAGGGGACATTTCTGTTAAAATAGAGCTATTTTGATGGACTTAATTAAATGTAATCTACCATATGTATGCATATAGAGAGATTAGTTGAGTGATTTGCGAGAGGAAATCATGGAAGGATTTGATCAGATCCTTCTCATGATCCGATCCAAAGGTTTCCTTATATATTATGAGTTTGCACATTCAAGAGTAAGATATAGAGCAGTAGATAGAAAATTGTGTAACCAGAGTGTAGATTCAATGTAGTCGAGAGGGAAAAGTGTGACTAAAGCTTAAATGCCTTAGGTTGTAATGGAAGTTTGTATATATATATAGATATATAATGAAAATATGTGTGAGTTGTGTGAAAATCGTGTATTTGGATAATTATGCCTTTCTAAGTTATTATGTGTGGTTGGAGTGTTGATCGACCATTGATCACTAGAAGTATCGATGGTGATCAAATGTTAATCGAATTATTGTTATATGGGTGTCGTGTGTGAAAATAGAGTATGGCAGAGGAACCGGGTTTTAATGCAGATTCCATCAATAGTGAACGAGATCAAGTCAAAGAGGGAATAGACGGAGTAATGCACAAGAGCCGTGGTATCTTATAGATTGATGATTAGTATTGACGATCAATGGCGGAAGAGTGCAGAAGATAATCATCAAAGAGGTGGTTTCTCGAGACAAAGTGGTATTTCAGGCGAGGTAGAAGTGGTAAGTAGTAATTCAGGGTGAGCACCCGATTCCACTAACCGAGCAACACGTAGCACTTCGGAGGAGAGAGGAAACTACTTTTTGGGTGGGTAATCCCTGTGCTATTTGTCCACCCGAAATCTCTGACAACCGTTGGATCAAGTGTGTTAGATCAACGGTGGAGGACTGTTGTGCAAGTTGATTTGATTGGAGAATGCAGAGGTTGGCGCAGTGCTGTGGAAAGGATTGGAGGAGCAGACTTGATGATTTATAGATGCGGGCGTAATGCATTTGAAGTCTGGCTAAGTGTTTCGGAGTGGGGTTTCCCCATGTATCCTATGTATTCCTGTATTCCGATAGTGTTGAAGTCCCAGGTTTTGAGGCAAAATCGCTAATTAAACACTTCCGATAGATTTGTAGGCTCATAACCCATAGGTATAGGATCGATAGTTTGTAAATGAAAGGGAGATTGCCTTTGTGTGATTTCTCCTTTCATCAATATCACATATCAGAGACTAGAGGTCCATATCACATATTGGAGAGCAAAGGTTCATAACGCATATCGGTGATCGAAGGTCCATATCGCATATCGAAGATGAGATATTTTGAGTGGTGACACATAATAAAAATTTCAATGTGATATAACACTGATATTTGGTTTAATATGATATATGTCATCAAGTGTGTTATCAATTATAATCCTCCAATAATGAAACATCCATCAAGAATTCTTATATTTCATCAATAACAATTATTTACCAACAATCTCCCCCTTTCTCATTGATGGAAATATTTCAACATTCTCTCCCCCTTTGATATCAATGGAAAATGGGGTGCCCATGTAATCCCCCTATCAAGTTGCTGCCCCTGTCATGGTGCTTCTACTCTTGTCAATGTGTTCTCTTAATATGATGTAAGAAAAATGACCCCCATATTTTGGCAAAGATATTCAAATGCTTCTCGTGGAAGGGGTTTTGTAAATATATATACAATTTTCTCCTTTGTATTGACGTATTCCAAATTGATATTCTGTTCAACAACTTGTTCACGAAGAAAGTGGTATTTGATTGGAATATGTTTGGTCTTTGAGTGCATTACCAGATTTTTTGAAATACTGATGGCGCTAGTGTTGTCACAATAGATGGTGATTGGTTGATTAGTATTTGCGTTGACATCTTTCAACGCTTCCTTCATCCACAGTATCTGTGTACAACAATCTGTAGTAGCTATATATTCAACTTCAACTATGGAGAGAGATATAGAAGATTGTTTTTTGCTGAGCCAAGATACTAAACAATCTCCCATGAAGAATGCATTTCCACTGGTACTTTTTTGATCATCAATGCTTCCATCCCAATCAACATTGGTGTAAGTTGTCACGGTAAGAGTTGTGCTTTTGGGATACCATAGACCAAAATTAGGAGTACCTTTCAAGTATCTGAGATTCTCTTCACAACCAACAAATGATATTTCTTAGGAGCTTATTGAAATCTTCCTACCATTCCTACAGCTTGCATAATATCGGGTCTTGTAGTAGTTAATTATAGGAGAGATCTAATTATTGACCTATAAAGAGTTGCATCTATTGAGGGGGATTCATCATCTTTGCTCAATTTGCAATTTGTGGTCATAAGTGTGCTCATAGGTGCACATTGTTCCATCCCATATCTTTTAAGCATGTCTTAAAGGTATTTTTCTTGAGATATAGCATATCTTCTTTTGTTTGAGTTACTTGTAGTCCAAGGAATTAAGATAACTCACCAATAATCGACCTTTCAAACTCTTTCGACATATTTTGAGCAAATTTGTTGGGTTGTGTTATATTCTTTCCACGTAGTTAATAGGGGGTTTGAGGGGTACTCATAACCCCATGTTGAGGGATTTTCTCCCCTAGGGCTTTTGGGTGGAAACCCTAGCAGACTGAAAGTTATCTAAACAGAGAAACACACATTCACACAACCGTTATGCTATCAAAAGAAAATTCTAAAGTAAGAAGGGCGTATCTCAGGTCCTACGTTCGAGAAGTTCCTCGAGGGTCCAAACCCTTCTTCAAGTCCCTTTTGCTCCTTTGTCCTGTAAAACAACCAATTCCAAAGAATACAACAGTATATGGACAAATACTTATACAGAAATCATCTTTATGTTATAAAAGAAGGAAGTTAGTTATGAAATTTAAACTACCATCCACATATGAAATTCAAACATGAACATCATAAACATAAAGAAGAAGCATATTGGGAACCAAGACGTGTTTCTTTATTATAGACAAATAGAATGTACAAAAGGAGTAATATCACTTGAGTAACCTTTCGCAGGCTCCAAGCAAAGCTTCCTTCCGGATCCGTCCAGCCTCAAGCCTTTAGCATATCTCCTTCTAAGACTCACTCCATGATGCCATAACTAGTAGATGAACATCAACACACAAGGAAACAAGAGTTTCCTGTACAAATGGGGGAAGTGCAGAAGGCACAAGGGTCTTCAGACTTGGTCAGGGGAAAATTTTTAGTATAATAACCTTTCTCTCTCTTCTCTCCTCCCTTAGGCCCTCCCTTTGATGTCTTTTTATACCACTCCCAAAGTAGTTTTTTAGTTAGGAGTTGGTTGGGAACAGTTGGGCCACGGGCACTAACAAGTGATCAGCAGGTAAAACCCACGATCTCCGCCCGAAAATAAGGAGTTTTATTTTTTTTAAG
The DNA here is from genome assembly GCA_000404065.3 of Pinus taeda. Taxonomy (NCBI): domain Eukaryota; kingdom Viridiplantae; phylum Streptophyta; class Pinopsida; order Pinales; family Pinaceae; genus Pinus; species Pinus taeda. The sequence continues at coordinate 239,288 of APFE030978375.1, forward strand.
TGTTTTAATACATATACGTGGGTTGGGTATATGCATACCCACGTATACACGCGTTTAACTCAGGGCAATGTCATGTACAAGGAATAAAACATTGTTTTTTAAATTTGGGACCAGGTCTGGAAGGAGGGGTTGCCCTAGGCCATGAGTGTAGCATCAGAAACCATAATAGTGAGATTTGGAGCTATAACAGATTCCCCCTAATATATGAGGTCAGAAGGGGTACATGATGGCCGAAATATATTTAACAAGTACATGGAAAGGAAAGGAAATATGCCAAAAACCGAGGAGTACTTCACCAGAATTCAGCTTGCCAAGCCACAAAAGGAGATCAGAAAGAAAAATCGTCTGAGGCGGGCATACCCATGCTCAGAGAAAGCAAAGCATGTCCGCATATCAAGTACAAGCGGATCCACTAAGTATACAAGTATAAATGACTGGGAAATACATAATGGATCATCTGATCATGATCGAACAAGTACATGTCTGAATATCACATATAAAACTGTCAATGATGCTGAGAAATACAATGGATCACTGATATCAAAGACTGATCCCAAAAAGGTACCAACTGAACATGATGGAAAAGGATGGTACTACACTGCAAACTCAAGTGCCAGCATATAGAATGTCGCCATGACTGACTGCAACATATAAGGTGGAGTGGTATCAACTAGAAGCAACAAGAGAAACTGTCAAGTGAACCAATGAATGCTGATACAACCTGAGGTCTTCACCGACCACCGTGGTACATTTCTACACCATGGGAATAAATGATCTGAGGTCGACCATGTGAGAAAAAATTTGATTACTGGTCATTGGTGTATACCATTAACAAACGTGAGACTACTCACCAATAATGATAATGAGCGTCAAGGTACCTAGTACAAACCAACAAGTGTGAATAAATGAGCTGGAGTCAAACACCTATAAGAATCTATCGATCAGGAGACAATGGTGGTTTCCCACTGTCGATAGCGAAGGATCTGCCACTAATGACTGCAAACCCCAAGGTACTGCCAAATGGACTCTATATCTTTGCCCCAGAGCAATGAGTCAGAGTCGATAGGGAAATATCCGCTAGAAGGAAGGCATTAAGGCATCCTTCATCAATCTAGCGCGAGTGTAACCC
>APFE030978381.1:1712-14789 GCA_000404065.3 Pinus taeda
GGAGTTACTATCCTATATATATGACTCCTACAAGTAATACCACGGGTCAATACCGTTTATTACTAATACCATCGGCCCATTTGCAACTAACTGTGGTTCCTTTATTAATTACGAATTAACCACTTACAATTATTAATATGGGCTTTATTGACTCTTAACTATGACGTGGTCCCATTACATAGATAAGGGGGTTAGGGTGGGACCCTAACAATAAATGACATATGGGATTTTCCATAGGAAATTAAATTTCCCATGTTTACCTTTATCTTCCCTCCTTGAAACCCATTTTAGGACTTTTGTCACCAAGGTAGAAATCTTCGGCCTTATTTCTCTTGTCAAAAATCTTTTTAATTCTTTCCTACAAAACCTGAGATATAATATAAACTTCCTCCCTAGTTGTTGAAGGTGAATGGTTTGGTTGATTCTCCTTTGGATACTATTTGGTTCAACCTGCAACTCTTGAAGCAGCTTCATCACTGATGTTCCCAAGGAGGATGGAAAGACAGCTTCCATCCCACAAACTAGCTGGTAGGGAGAAGTACCAATTGATTTCTTTGTGGTTAGTCTGTCTGCCCATAAGGCATTGGCCATATTTTTGTTCCATGTTTTCTTATTGTCCTCCAATATATTTTTTATGATGTTCACCAGGCTTTTGTTTGAGGATTCTGCTAGTCCATTTCCTTGAGGATAATAGGTTGTGGAATGGCCCAGGGTTATATGGTACTTGTTGCATAACTCTATCATTCTTTTGGATTTAAAGGTTGCTGCATTATTAGTAATGAGCTTAGTTGGACATCTAAATTGTGACAGAATGTTATTTTCAAGGAAGGTTATGATAACAGTGTCAATGGCTTGCCTTGAAGGTATGGCCTCTATCCATTTTGTGAAGTAGTCTATGGTAGTGAGGATCCATTTGTGTTGGGCAAAGGAAGGTGGATGAATTTCAAAAATGATGTCTAGACCCCATTGTTAGAAAGGTGTTTCAGCAGAGATTGGCTTGATGGGTAACAGTAGAAGCTTTTTCTTTCCATCAAAAATTTGACATTTGTGACAGGAGGTCACATATTTCTTTACATCAGAAAACAAGGTAGGCCATTAGAAACCAACTCTAAGAATTTTACCAGCAGTGATTTTTCAGTAAAGGTGTCCTCCACAGTCACCTACATGAAACTCTTGCAATCATTTGTCAGATTCATATTTTAATAAACAGTTGAGAAGAATACCTTCATGATTTCTCCAAAACAAAGCATTTTCAAATATACAAAATTTTAAGGACTTCATCTTCAAAAATCTTCTTTTGGTCTTAGATAATTCAGCAAGAGCTTATAAATTTTGTAAAACATAAATGATATTAGCATAGCATGGTGATTCAATAAAGTCCTCGTTGATTAGTGGAGTCACCATCTCCTCTTCATTATCTATTTGTGCAATAAAGTTAACATCCAAGGCCTGACGGTTTGATTAAGCCATGAGCTTGGCTAAACCTTGGCCCTTGATTAAATTAGTTGCTTTGATTTCTATGTCATATTCTAAAATAGTAGCAATCCATTTTCCCCTCTTTCCATCTGGACCACCTTGAGTTAGGATGTCTTTGACTACTGAATTGGGAACATAGGCTACTATATGAGAATATAAAATGTATACCCTAAAGTCCTTGATATCTTTAACCAAAGCAAAAGTTTGTTTTTCCACTATGTTGTACTTTCAGGGCCTTTCTAAAGAAATAAATAGGTTTTTCATAGCCCTGTTCATTTTTCTGCAGTAAAACTGCAACAATTGTGTGCTCAGAAGCAATGGAAAATAAGATGAAACCTTTCTCAAATTTTGGACTGATCAAAACTGGTGTTCTAGTTAAGGCTAGTTTAATGCCTTCAAAGGATTTTTTAGCCTAAACAATCCATTTTATGGTGAAATATTTTTTTAGCATATTGTTCAGTGATCTAACTAATTCTGTTAGATTAGAAATAAATCTCCTAAGAAAGTTAATTTTCCCTAAGAAAGCTTGTAATTCTCTGATGTTCCTTGGATGCTGTATCTATAAGATGTCTTCTATTCTTGCAAGGTCTATTTAGATACCATCTTTTGAAATTATATGACCTAGTAACTTTCCTTCTTCTAACCCAAAAAAAGACTGCTTGGGGTTTAGAGAAATTCCTTATTTCTTGCATTTAATAAAAACCTACCTTAGATTATCCAAATGTTGGTTGTCAGATTTTGAAAATACAGTAATGTCATCTAGATATATTACAAGGAAATCATGAATTATTTGGCAAAGGATATATCCATAGCCCTTTGGAAAGTGGCTCCTGCATTCATTAGTCCAAAAGGGATTTTCACATACATGAAGGTGCCCCAAGGAGTAGTGAAGGCAGTGTTGGCTTGATCATCAAGATGAACTAAGATCCGATTGTAACCAAAAAACCCATCCAATAATGAGATATTGGTTGATCCAACTACCCTTTGCAAAATATGATCCATTTTGGGGAGAGGGTAATTGTCTTTGAGTGATACTTTGTTGGGGTTCCTAAGGTCCACACAAAGTTTTATCTTGCTAGTTTTTTTCCTAGTTAGCACCAGGTTTGAAACCCAATCAAAAAAATTGAATGGTGCGATTATCTTAGCATCATACATTCTCTAAATTTCCTTTTCAATTGAAGGTAATAGGACATGATTTATCCTTCTAAGTTTTTGTCTGAAAGGTTTTTGATTTTCTTTTATAGGGATTGTGAGTTGTATGATGTTGGTGTCATAGGATTTGAGGTCCTCATAACTCCAAGCAAAGACATCCTGAAATTATTTTAATAACTCAATGTATTTTACTCTTTCAGTGGGAGGTAATGATTTAGAAATTTTGATCAATTTTGGATTTTCATCAGTGCCTATATTACACTCCTCCATATCAGATTTCAAAGGTTCCATTTTAGGCTTTCTAGGAAAATCATTTGAATCAAACAAGTCTTCTAAAGTGGTTAATCCTTTAGGCAAGAAATTGTCTTTGAGGTTGATTACTTAAGTGTCTTGGTTAATTATCTCATCAATCTCAACTTGCTCTAGGTTTTCTACATTTGATTTTGTAAATTTAGTGGGATGAAATCTATCTATCTCTTCACCTTCTATCTCATTTATTTCTATTTTATCTTTAGTGTTAGGATCTATTGATGTGTCAGTATCTATATTTCTATTTACAAATTCTTGTTCTGAGACCAAAAAGTTGTTTATTTTTTTTTCATCAACAAATATTTGCCAGTTCTTCAAATTATCTGGAATTGCAGGCATGTGCCTTACTTTAGCAGTGTACTGATAGTTAGGCTGAAAGGATAACTTGCAGGTGCTGGCAAAGATTGCTAAACTATGAGCCTGCATATTATGTTTTCTGGGAATGACAACAAATTTGGTTTCTAAGAAAGTGATTAACATTTCTACAATGGTTCCTCTATAACAACTTAATCTAGGTTCTTTAGTCATATATATAACATTAATTTGTTTTTATTGCTAATTCAGAGTCTCCCATGGAACTTATAGCTCCTAGCTTCCTAACTAATTTAAGACCTAAAATTAGTGCTTCATACTCGGACATATTGTTAGTACATTTAAAATTTAGTCTGTATGCATGGCCTTCTGAGTAATCATTCTCTAGATTGTATATCCAAACTCCTGCTCCTGCTCCAAACTTATTGATTGACCCATCAAACTCAAGATGCCACAATATCTCATGTTCATAATTAGCATCATCTGTTTCCACCAACTTTTCCTCATCTTGACTACCTTGTTTAGTGGAAAGTTCTAAAGTTTTGATAGTTTCCTCTTGTTTTGAAATTACAATTTCTTTTGGTTCTGTATCAACATTGTCTAAAAGAGTTTCTTGTGTTTGACCAATATTATACAAAATAAAAGAGTCAATGTCTGAATGTACATAGTAGATAGGAAAGTTTTGGGGCTGATCTTGGCTACTCACCATGTATTTCATTAAAGTTTCTCAGTACAACTTCTTGGGTTGTCCAAAAATAGAAATTGTTGCATATGACATATCAAGTTGTATAGATCCTTGAAGTTTGGCTCCCCATGACCTAGATAATAGCATGCCATACTTCGGTGGGATGTCAGCAACCACAATATCCATAAGGATGCTCTTGGAAGGATATTGAACTAAGGTGACACAGAGGTCTTTAATCAACCCCAAACACTTTACTTGACTAGAGTCAAATGAAAATAAGTCCTTGTAAGGTATTGTAATGTCTAGGTTCAATTTTTCCATTATTGATTTGGGCATTAAGTTGTGGGAGGCTCCAGAATCCAACATTGTAATATGAAGAATTTTGTCATGGATGCCAAGGCTAATGTAGAAAGGTGGTATTCCTCCTTATATTGGTTTTCCCTTGACATCTAGACCAAATATAAGTTCAATTTGGTTATCAAACAGGTTAATAGAATCCTCATTTTCAGCAAGGTTCAGAGTCTGGTTTATCTGTTTTTTGTAGGTTTCATTCTTGATTAACTCTATCAAAGGGACTGAAACCTTTAGCTTAGCTACCTCTGCTCCCAAATTAAAAGGCAAAGGGGCTTTCTCTGTTTGAGGGTTTGGACTGTTGACAACAGGGATATGGGTGGGATGGTCTTCTTTTCCTTTATTGGGACCTCTTTTTGTGAATTTTCCAATCTAGTATTTTGAGGTGTGTCCACTAGTTCCTTCGGGGGAATTGGAGTAGAGGGTTGATCATCAAAAAGCTAATTAGGGGTTATATCTTCAATAGTAGGGCCATAAGAGTTATGGTTTTGTTTGGGAGGAATCTGGAGGATTTTAGAAATCGAGGCTTCTTTGTTTTTCTTAGGTTGATTTGGCACTGTTTTCTTAGTTTGGTCAGGGATATCAGAATTATTTTTACTCCTTAGGTTGTACTGCTTATGTACTTCAAAGATGGTAGAATCATAACCTTGTTTATAATCAAATGACTCTCCAAACTGGATTTGCAATTGCTGCAACATATGCAGTTCCTAATCATTTTGGGTCAGAAAAATCTCACCTTCATCATCTAATCCCATCAAGTTAATCTGTGTGTCTTGCTCTGGGTCTTCAATATGGGATGTGTCTACATAATTTTCTTGGAAAGGAGGTCTAATATTCTGATCAGGTCCATTTTTTCTAGTGTTCTGGTTTTGGTTTTGGTTTTGGTTTTTCCCAAAGTTCGGGTTTCTAACCAGGGGTGCCTGTTGATTATCCCACTGGGGTTTCCTCTCTATATTCTCTATTCTATCAATTAACTTTTCCATGCCTTTTGCTAAATTATCTATCTTAATCTTAGAGGGTGAAGGCTCGTCTTTATTTGAGCCTCTTCTTTCATTCCTAACTCTAGCTCTTTTAGCTAATAAATTATCGTCTTGCTTACTGCTACACTTTGCATATCTTCTAGGGTTGGGGGGTTTCATTCCCTGAGATGGAATGCCATGTTTGTGTCAAAACCATCAGGGAACTTTATCAAAGCTAAGTTAGGTGGGGCTCTAATATTAACTAGAATTGCATTATATATATTGTTAAATCTAGAGCGGTAATCTTGAACAGTCTCATTGCCTCCTCTCCTTATATTTTCATATTCTGAAAGGATCTATAGAGGATTCTTTTTATTTTCCCATCTATTCAAAAATTCTTGTTGAAATACTTCTAAACTATCAGTACTATTATCAAGCAGTGATCTAAACCATTTCCTAACATCACTAGCTAAAGTCTAAGCAAATAATCTCATTTGGACATCCACAATATCAATTTCATGAAGTTCAAAGTAGTTTGTCATTTTATTAACATGGCGTTGTACAATGTAGTGTCTTATGCCATCAAATTGGATGATTTTACTATGGTAGTCTATTGGCATGGCACCAAGTGGAGCAGGTAAGACAAGGGGAGCATATCTATTTGCCATGGCTATAAGCTGGTAAGGGCTAAAATGTGGCTTTGAGGCACTGGAAGATGATACAATAGTGGAGGATGAACTAGGACTAGTAGGTAGTACTTGGGATATGATAGGTAGGTAAGGGAGTGAGGGTATGAATGGAGGTGGGGAATGGGCTTCAGATGTTGAAGGGAATAATGGTGAACTGAGAGTAGTGGACAAGTGTTCAAAGAGCTCAGGGATCTTGGCAATACTAAGGGATGATTATGGTGAATGTAGAAGGTACTCATCAATTGATTTGTTGGCTTTTTGGACTTCGAGGTATACGATAAACTATGGATATATGACAGTGTCACAAATTTCACTTTCAGACTTTGATCTAAATAATGACAGATCGAATTGGTCATCAAAGGGAAGATCTTCTAAAAACAACCATTCGTCAGGGCATGAATTAGCTTTAACTAAGGGTGTGTGACTAGCTGAACTTTCTTCTGCTTTGAATTTCCTTGAAATTAGGTTTGGGTTATCAAATACTATGGGAGGGTTTGGATTTGGGTTAGCCCTAGTATAATGAGTTTTCCTTGAAACCATAATTTCATTTTTTTTTTAAATTGTTTTCTTTTCACAAGAAATAACTTCTAACAAATTACTATAAGAGGCTCTAAATACAGAATTAAATTTTTCTTAAATATTTATTAGGATTGAGGGTTCTCCCCAATATGGTCGCCACTATGTTGTCAATCAGAATTTTCCCTAGAAGTTATCAGAAGAAGGAAAATATTGAGGCAACTACAAACCAATCTTTTAAGTATAGGCTCTAGCCAACCTATGACTCAGAGAGGGCCCTCTCAATGTTTTAGCATTGTTTGCTGAGATTTTAGGCTATTTTTTAAAGTTCAGGGAGGTTTTGGATTTGTATTGAAAGTTGGATGGCAGTATTGTTAAGTAGATGGATAGAATGGTGTCTCTGGCTATTGGGCTATGGAGTCAAAGAAGGGAAGCAGGACTGGGATTAAATCAATAAAGGGAGTGTTCAATGGGCAAGCTAGCAGAGTGAAACATAGGTTTTCAGGTCGAATGGATGAAATGATCTTAACCAGGGTGAGAGGGCACTCAAGAATCCTCAAATCGAGACTAAAAGGAGGAACAAAGAATGATCATGAGCAAAGGGCAGTTAAGAATCCTTTACTATAGACCTGAGGGAAACTACCTGAACTAAGGAGCACCCAAGAATTCCTTAATTTAGATAATTTTAGCAGAAAACATACAAAATGCCTAATAGTCAAAACAAAGTGTAGTGAAGCAAGTTTTGAGATATCATTCCATATCAAGCATTTAGATTTCAGATACATTTAAGATTATGGAAAAACTTTTAAATAAAATTGACAACAAAAAAAGAATATACTTGTTTGTATTTCACACTACACATGAATCCAATGAAATGTCTTTGCTTTATTCAATATTCTAGCTTATTGGTCCAATAGTGATACAATAGCCTACATTATTTGATCAAGAAAACTATAGAAATGACTAAGAATCCACCCTACATACTTCGAATTATGAAATATATATACAAAAAAAAATGATCTAAGGAACAACTTGAGATTTATTTTAGGAAATACAAATATCTTCTTCTAAGAAGATAGAGATAGCTAATGAACTGTTTCTTGCTGTCCTTTTATTATGGTTGTGATGGCCTTTATGGTTGAGGTATAGCCCTTTATGTTCACTTACAACTGTGGAGTTTCACGCTAGAGTCTTCTTTACTTTCAGCTTTCAACTGATACTCTTTGACCCTGTTCTGCTATTTTTTACCTGTTTCACCCTGTTGCTTTCATTTTTACTGCACAGTATCTTTCAGGTGTTTATTTATCACAGTAAATCTATCATTTTCTCCCACCATTCTGCATTTGGTAATTTCACATTCACCATTCTCCTGTAGATTTCATCAGCCTCAATATACTTTGCAAAATTGGGCTTGGTGAGGAACAAATGTTTTACCTCATGCTCAAGGAAAAACAAGTTCTCAAATGTGTCATATAATACTGCCTATTGGTAGGGATTTAATGGATGAAGAACTAGCTTGTTCCTTAGCCAATTTTCTAAGTCTGTCACCATAGTCCAGCTGTCTCATGAGTTTGTCATTGATGACCATAGGACTAGGCAGACCTTTCTTCCTCAAAATCTGAAATTTAGCCATGAACTTATCAATGGCTACCCGCATAGTGTGGACATTTTCTTCCAAATTAAGCATAAGGTTCCTTTTGGAAAGGACCTTCCTTATTTCTAAAATGGTAGTAGTCCTGTCTTCTATATTTAGCTCTTGGAGCTCATATCTATTCTTTCTATTGAAAAAGTGGATGAGTCTATTTGCATCCTCTAGCTTATTTCCCAACTCCTCCTTTACTTTTTGGATAGCTTTAGTAGCTACCTTCACTAGCTCTGTTTGCTAAAAAATAACTTGGATTGATGGCCAAATATCATTGGCAGAGTCAATGATATTGGCCCACAACATTTCCTTGGTTTTTCCAATGTTAAATCCTTCTCTACGATTTTGATTCTCTCACCCATTCTCTATGCCTTTTGTGTTTCTTCTTTTTGCTTGAGTGTTGGAATTATGATACAGGTGTTGTCCTTGATGGCAACTCACTCATATGAAAGATCACGGTGCAGCGTGTCAACAACAAAGAATTATAGATCAGACAACAAAGAATGATGAAAGAGAGGTATACGCAGGTTCACCTTGACCAAACTAAGTATACAAGCAGGTTCCCTGAACACAAGTAGCGTATACGTACACACACACTTTCACAGAAGGAAAAGTGCGTATATGTTGGGAAACTAAGTTTTGGTCTAAGGTATTTGGTCCATGGTGTTTTGCTCCATGGTATTGGTCCAAGGTATCTAGTTCAAGGTATTGACCCTAGGTATTTGGTCCAAGGTATTGGTCCTAAGTGGTTTTGGTCCATGGTATTGAGAAAGGCCTAAAGCTATATAAGGAGGAGAAGATCATTAGGCCAAGGGTTGCAATTATTGAATATCTGATGAAGTGTGAGTTCCAGTATGCAGGTTCTGGGTTTGTGATGCTTTGCTTGATCTGAACTAAGGATGCACCTATGTGGTTGATGATGGATGATGGATCAGGATATTTAGGCTTGGAATGTATTATCATTATGTGGTTTGATCGTGGATAGTCTAGATCTAAACATTGATGCATGTTTTATTCTGCAAATGTTATGATCTGGGTATGACTGAATTTTGAAATAGCTGTGAAGTTTTTTAAGTTAGTATTTGCAGATCTATACGTAGGTTCACTTTGGTAAAAGTGTGTATACACGTTGGTTCGGCTCATTAGAGTAGCGTATACATTATGAAATATGATATCTAAATTTGTAGTTGGTTCTAGTGGTTGTTGCAGAGTTATGGGTTCTACTCTATGTTCTGGTGACTGTGTTTTGATGACAGGCCTTCAGTGATGCAGTTGTGGGTAATTCAGAGATTGATGATTAAGTTTCAGTGATTGGTTAATGCAATGTTTGTATTGCAGTGGTGATTGATTTTGAGCTTCAATGTTGTTTATGGGTCCAGTATGAAAATTGGATGAAATGGGGCCTTTAGATTTTGGTGTTGTGATCTAGGAGTATCTAGTATGAAAATTTATGAAACATGGTCCCTGGAGGAAGAGAGAAGGTCGAAGCCTTCTATAGGCTGGTGCCTACATACTAGTAAACATATCAGCTAGTACAAGAGAGAGGGGGTTGGAGCTCCCTTCTATTAGTAGTTGGAAAATGAGTGAAGGTTGGAGCTTTTAGTAGGTCGGTGCCTACGTACTAGTAAACAGATCGGCTAGTACAAGAGCTAGGGGGTTGTAGCTCCCTTCCAGTGGAAGCTGGAGAATGAGAGAAGGTTGTAGCCTTCTGTAGGTGGGTGCTTGCGTACTAGTATGAGTCTACACCAGTACAATATTGTAAATAGTTTTTTCTTATATTAAAAAGAAGACAACAACAAGTGGTTTTTGTCCCGCATTGGGTTTCCACCTTAAATCTTGGTATTCATGTGTGTTTCTTATGTGTTATGATTTGTTCTGATACTATTGCACATTTTTACTATTTATATGGTTAATGAAGTACTGATGCACTAATTAAAGATCAACATATGATGAATTAATTGAATCATAAGTTTACTAGATATACGATGGTTGCCTTAAACATAGTTGTGTGTACACGCGAGTTACCATCACTGAAGTAACGTATATGAATTTGAGTATGAAAATAAAAAGATTATTTATTTGAATAATATTGATTCACCCCCCCTCCCTCCCCCCTGCTCTAAGTACTGTTTCCAATAATTGGTATCGGAGCAGGTCCTTTAGCAGAAGCTTGATCGCTTGAAGCAGATCCGTAGAAACAATGGGAAAGAAGCTAAAGAAGAAAGCACATTAGAAGAAGAACACAAATCAAAGTAATAGTGACAATAGGAGAGACAATTGGCCGTTAGGTGGAAGCAAGTATTCGGGTTCTGAATCACCTCAGATTGAAGATGAACAAGAAAATGAAGCATCAGGTACAAATCTTTGTTCTTCTAGTGATACCTTTCTTTGTTCATGCAATATTGGAGATATTGGAAGTGGTTGTGAAAGAAACATAGAGACAAAAGTTAAAAGACTCACAGATAAAATCAAATATCAACAAGATCTATTTAACAAAAGGGAGTGTGCCTTCAAAGAAGAAGTTACCAGATTAAAAGCTCAGCTGGAGGAAGGAAACAAAGTAAGGAAGCAGTACAAGGAAAGGGAAGATCAATGTCAAAAGCTACAGGATGAAGTGACATCATTAAGAAATGAAATAAATGATTAGAGTATAACAATCGAGAGACTTAAGGATAGATCCAGTTACTATGTAAGTATTGAAGCTAAGATCCTCTCTCTAAAAGAAGATCTTGAAAATAAGCAGAATAAAGAACTACCTCAAGCATATGAAGAACAAGAAATTGAGATTCTCAAATTAAGGAAACAAGTGGAAGAAGGAAGAAAGTCTGAAGAAATATTGAAGAAGTAATATCTAGGAAAGGAAGAGCAATATTAGGTTGAGGTAAATATCTTAAAAGGTAAATTAGAAGAAAAGGATAAATTGTTATGATTTCAAAACAATACTAATATTTTGGATAATATTCGTAGTAGTCAAAGGTCTCCTACCATCAAAATCTGAGGCAAGGAACTATAATGCAAAATATGAAATGCTCAACAAAGAGATGAGAGGTCAACCCCATCAACAACCAAGGAAATAAAGTCTTCAAATAAAATATTTTACTCCTAACTTTGGAAGTGATAGTCAGTTATTTCCTCTGATGAATAATGTTGAATGTTTTATATGTCATAATTTTGGACATGTTGCGGCAAGATGGAGAAGTAAAATGGTTCAAGACCATCACATAGAAATATCATCATCTTCCAGGTACTTTAAGGGATATTGTTTTTCTTGCAATATGTTTGGTCACAAAGCCATTGACTACTATAGAAGGAATATGAAACATGTAATATGCTATGCACGTAACAAGTTTTGACATAAATCAAAGGAATGCAGAAGAAAATTTCGACCACCATACCAAAGGGAGAAATCATCATCACACTCGAAGATATGGAACAAAAAGGAAGTATAGTCAGAAAGATGTGGTATAGAAGAGTATACAGACATAACAAACTCAAAGGGAGCTGAAAGTATGAAACTTCAATGTTCTAAATCTCACACACAAGTTTCATGAAGACAAGTCGCATATATACGCGAGTTTGAAGCTACACGGTTGCATATATGTGTTTTGAGGAAAAATGCAGTGGGACAGAGTCAGAAAGACTGATTTGATATGATTCAGTCAACTATCAGTTATCTTTTCTGACGTAATGATAGATCACTACAGCCTGTGGATGTTATTTAGGAGAGGTTTTGATCCTCACAAGTTGTTGATAACTTGATATATATTTGATTCATGATGATGCTTGATACTTCTTACTGATATATGCATGATCAAATCTGACAGTGAACAAGTGGAATAGGTTCAGGGGGAGAATATGCTATGCTTCTAATAAAGCATTGTTGGCATTATGGTTAGAAGTCTTTGGTACCTAATCAATGATGATGATGCTTATGTGGCTAAATGCTACATCTTGCTATGTTAAAATCTCAGATAATACTTGGGGTCACATTGTTGGTATTCAGATCAGATTCATGGATGATTACTTAAGTGGCATATTATTGTTGGTTGGCCAAGAGAATGGTGTTATTGCAAGTGACAAGTCTGGATGATGTTGACAGATGCTTATGGTGCAGATCATATATGGTATATGATATTTGTGAATGAATATCATGGTCTTGTTTAGATTAGTTGTCCTTGTTATAAATGTCATGTATATCATTTGATGTAAAGGTCATGAAAATACCTCATTTGTAACCCCACTATGCATGAGAAGGATGATGTAATATTTTCTATGTTAGTCATGTATAAACATTTGGTATATCCCCACTTGGTTGGGTGGATGAGTCAAAATTGGTGTATGCCCACTTGGTTGGGAGATTGATGTATGTATGAGTCATTGGTGATAGGAAGGTCATACTCACTTATTTGAGTTATAGAGTCATGTTATTCTTTTGGAAAATATTTTTGTAGACTCTACATGCGCTCAGGGGGGAGCATGGATGGTTTAGTACATCTCAACATGTACAAAGGGGGAGATTAATCAAAGAATTCAGCATGTACTCCAGGGGAGCATGGACAACATAATGTATATCAAAGGGGGATAATATCTTGGTCTACCCTTTTCCCTTGATGTCAAAGGGGGAGGGTGTCTTGGTGTTGTAGTTGCCATCAAGTCCAAAGGGGGAGATTATTGGCATTATGATGTAGGTGTTGTCCTTTATGGCAACTCACTCAGATGAAAGATCATTGTGTAGCATGTCAACAACAAAGAATTACAGATCAAACTACAAAGAATGAAGAAAGAGAGGTATATGCAGGTTCACCTTGACCAAATTGTGTATACATGTAGGTTCCATGAACACAAGTAGCATATATGTACACATGCACTTTTACAGAAGGAAAAGCGCGTATATGTTGGGAAACTAAATTTTGGTCTGAGGTATTTGGTCCATGGTATTTTGATCCATGGTATTGGTCCAAGGTATCTGGTTCGAGGTATTGACCC
>APFE030978381.1:14809-28414 GCA_000404065.3 Pinus taeda
TGGTCCAAGGTATTGGTCCTAAGTGGTTTTGGTCCATGGTATTGAGAAAGGCATAAAACTATATAAGGAGGAGAAGATCATTAAGCCAACGGGTACAAGTATTGAATATCTGATGAAGTGTGAGATCCAGTATGCAGGTTATGGGTTTGCGATGCTTTGCTTGATCTGAACTAAGGATGCACCTATGTGGTTGATGATGGATGATGGATCAAGATCTTAAGGCTTGGAATGTATCATCATTATGTGGTTTGATCATAGATAGTCTAGATCTAAATAGTGACGCATGTTTTATTCTACAAATGTTATGATATTAGTATGACTGAATTCTGAAATAACTGTGAAGTTTTTTAAGCTAGTATTTACAGATCTATACGCGGGTTCACTTTGGTGAAATCATGTATACACACTGGTTCGGCTCATCAGAGTAGTGTATACATTATGAAATATGATATCTGAATTTGCAGTTGGTTCTAGTGGTTGTTGCAGAGTTCTGGGTTCTTCTCTGTGTTCTGGTGACTTTGTTTTGATGACAAGCCTTTAGTGATTCAATTGTGGGTGATTCAAAGATTGATGATTGACTTTCAATGATTGGTTAGTGTAATGGTTGTATTGTAGTAGTGATTGATTTTGAGCTTCAATGTTGTTGATGGGTCCAGTATGAAAATTGGATGAAATGTGGCCTTTAGATTTTGGTGTTGTGATCCAGGAGTATCCAGTATGAAAATTTATGAAACGTGGTCCCTGGAGGAAGAGAGAAGATCGTAGCCTTCTATAGGTTGGTGCCTATATACTGGTAAACATACCGGCCAATATAAGAGCCAAGGGGTTGGAGCTCCCTTCCAGTAATAGCTGGAAAACGAGTGAAGGTTGGAGCCTTAAGTAGGTCGTCGCCTACGTACTAGTAAACATATCAGATAGTACAAGAGCTAGGGGGTTGTAGCTCCCTTCCAGTGGAAGCTGGAGAATGAGAGAAGGTTGTAGCCTTCTGTAGGTGGGTGCCTATGTACTGGTATGAGTCTGCACTAGTACAAGATTGTTAACAGGTTTTTCTTATATTAAAAATAAGATAGCAGCAAGTGGTTTTTGTCCTGCATTGGGTTTCCACCTTAAATCTTGGTATTCATGTGTGTTTCTTACGTGTTATGATTTGTTTTGATATTACTACAAATGTACCTATTTATATGGTTAATGAAATACTAATGCATTGATTAAAGATCAACATAGGATGAATTAACTGAATCATAAGCTTACTGGATATACGCTAGTTTCCTTAAACATAGTTGTGTGTACACGCGAGTTACCGTCACTGAAGTAGGATATATGAATTTGAGTATGAAAAGAAAAAGATTATTGATTTGACTAATACTGATTCACACCCCCCCCACCTCTTAGTATTATTTCAAACATTGAGTTGGGCTAGTTTGCAATCAGTTTCCAACTTTGCCACCTTTTCCTTTAGCTTTTTCACCTCTGTAGTCTGGATGGTGATTTCTTCCATGGCTTTCACAAGTTATGCTACTTTCTCTCCTGATGCACCTACTGCTGATGTAGACTCTATTGTTGCTGGCAAGGCTATTGCAAGTGGAGCTGTAGGTGCCAAATATGCTGCTAATGTGCATGACACTACTATAGAGACTATGGGGATAACATTTGTAGAAGAGGTGTCCATGTATGCTTGTTTTAATTGGATCAAAGAATCCAATTCCTTTTCAGTCTCTTTAAGTTGGTCATTTAATTTCAAGACCAATTCCATTAGTTCTTCATGCCCTTGCTGGGCTTCTAGGACTTTCAGTGTTTGTGGATGCTATAGATAAGGTACTTTTAGTTGTTTCTTTAATGCAACTATGTCATCATTCTTCTTTTGGATAAGTTGTTCTGTGGCTTTTATATCCTTGGGATCATGTCCCAATTCAATTACTATGTCCTCTAAGGACTTGATCCTAGTATCCTTTGCCTGTCAGGAGGCCTTCTCTAGCTAGAATTGTGCTCAGATGTTGTTCAAAGAGTTCTATATCTGGTGGGCCACTATGGCTTTACCTGTCAGGGTGGAGTATATCATCTCTCCAGCCTATTTATGCAATTCAATCTAGTCTATGGGATGAATATCCCTTGTCAGCACTTCAAAATCTACCCTTTTGAAATCTAATGCTATCTTTGGTTGCTGGGTTATAAGCTTCAAAAAGGTCATCTACATCTTCCCCTTCTTAATGTCAAAGGATGACATTAGCCTTATTTGTTTGGTCGGAGTCAGCTTCAGATATTGTGCATACGTTTGGGCCTTAAGCCTCTCATTCGTAGCCTTGATTTCTTTATACCTTTCCTTGATATCTTGGTCTTTATCAGCTGGCATTCTAAAAGAAGGCACTTCAACACTAAGTTTCCTTTCCAACATCTAAGTTCTTAATGTGGAAGGCTCTTGCATGCCTCCAGATGGAGTGGCAGGCCTACTTCTTTATGCTCTCATATTAGTGACCTCAGCTAAGTCTTCAGTATACTCTTTCTCAGAGGTTGGATTTAGCTTTTGCCTCTTGTTTGATTCCCGTTGCAAATCAAAGGTGTCTCTTCCTAAAGTGGAAGCCCCTTCTCTATTTATTTTTGGGATCTTCCCCTCATTCTGAGGAGTCTGCATGATTGGAGGAGCACTCATAGTAGTCTCTAGTTCTTGTGGTACATGCAGAAAAGAGTTGTCATCAAGTTGCTTTTCTAAATCAATGAGAGCATTCTCTACATCTATTCTGGTGTTTTCCTGGTCTACTAGGGTACCTTCCACCCATTCTATTTGGTTTGCATATGCTTCTATTTCAGGTATGGTATGGTGGATGAAAGGTCCTAGCTTGACCTTTTGTCTCTTCTTTGTGATAAATTCAAAAGGATCATATCTCCAGACAAAACTTATCTGGAATTTCATGTTCTATAGTATCAAATCTGCCTCTTTTCTAGCCTCTCTAGAGTTGCATATGAAGGGGCCTAGTTGGTCTTCCATTTTGAAATTGGCCTTCTTCTTGGCATTGATGAAGTTTACCTCATCTGCATTGATAATTTTCCTATAGTATTCTAATGCAAACAACCTCATAGGGAGGTATCTTGGCAACTTATATGGTGCAAGCATGCAACCATATATCCTGATTTTTGTGTGGTTCTGGTAAAGGTACTAGTCACCCGCTTTGGTCTGGACTGATTTTTGGAGGATGGTTTCCAGTCAACATTGTTATAATTGGATGTACAAATAAGTCAATGAATTCTAAATAAGAGTATGGAGACTGATACTCATGGACTAATGGGGTCCAAAAAATGACTAATCTGGTTTGACCCTTAGTGTCTAGTTTTTGGAGGGTGAATGGGAATTTTTCTGATTGATAATATAAAAACGTATGGTATAAAACTGAGGAGTATTTGAAAACCCTTTGATTTCCCATTCTTGTGAACTTCTCATGCATTCTGTCAGCTATGAATGTGGCAAAGTCATAAATGGTTGTAGCAGGTTGTCCTTGGGTATAGATGGACATGAAAGCTAGGATAATTTCATCAATGTACTCACTTGTGGAGTAACCCAAAACACAAGATATCATGGCTACAATATTTTGGCCCCAAGGGGAAAAGATAGTTGCTACATATGGAGGGGGGTCGTTAGGGATGGCTTCTCTTCTCTAATGAAGGTTTGGAACAATCGGGCCAATTTTGCAGAGCTGAGTTTGGGACATAAGTCCAATAGATCTGCAATTGAGAGGGGAGTTAGGTTTGGCCCCGGTTGGAGCTGCAACATTTCATTTATAGACTCAGCAGTGATGGTGAAAAGGACCTTCTGGTCACGATACATGATGGTTCTGTGATTTGGGATGTAACAAGCATAGCACATATGCACAATTTTAGGAAAAATGTGGACTTGGGGGAACTGGTACTTGGGAAAATTTGATTCCCAAAGGCCAATTTCATTAGCATGGTTCAGGAACTTGTCCCTAATTTGGCAATGTACTTTGAGCAAGAGTTGTATGACAATGGTATATTTTATCTGGAAATCTTTATTAGCTAGGGGAAGGTGGTCGAGTTCTAAATGGGGTGTAGAGATGGGTCTCACATCCATAGCAATTGCAACAGCCATACTCAGTTCTTGTGGATTTGAGTATGGGGGGTAATTTTAAGTTTTTTAGGGAAACGATGTTATTGCAAATGGTTTTGGTCTAAAGTGTAAAAACCAAAATAAATCTGATTATGTTCCACTTTATTTAAATTGTTATGAGGGAAATTTACTGGAATTGGATGACTCAGTGGGTTTTCCACAGTTAAATACCTGGAATTGGGCGAATTTGACTATAACTGGTAGTTCACAGAAGTTCGCAGGGGCCTATACAGCTCTGGTATGGGTGGATGACTGTGTCAGGCTATCTCCAGCTTCTGTGGAGCAATTGCAGAGGTTAGTGAGCTATCTTAGTAGTTTGCAGGTGTTGTAATGACACATGGAGTTCTCAAAGGCAAATGCATGAAAAGAGCAAAAAGAGGGGTAATCAGGCTTTTATAAGAAAATAGTTAATTTTGGCGGTTTTTCACTAATGGATGAACAATGGCGGTTTTCAGTTGGAAAGGGGAAGTGGTTTTGGAGGTCCATCGCACCGCTTTTCTGGTGCAGGCAGTATTCGAGAGTGGCTGCCCGATTCCATTCAGCGCTTGACACGTAGCATCGGGGACCAAGGGGAAAACTGCCTCAGTGGGTGGGTAAAGGGTGGACATCGGGTCAACCCGATATAGATGAGAGGCATTGCATGTAAAGGAGGGACAATTAATGGTGGTCAAGAGATGGGAGTTGTGTAGTTATTTAACCATAAAGTTTTTCGGGGGGACCCATGGACCTAATCACGATGGTATGAGATTATCTTAACCTTTAATCTCATCAGGGTTCTCTAATGTGGGATTAAGGGCTAAGGCGGGGTTATTAATATGTTTTTACAAGATATGGGTAATAATATAGTTTATAATTAAATAAAGGGGTGGGGTTAATTTACACAGAGGAATTAAATATATATGGGAAATTGGGTTTTTCAGGGATTTTGTATATATTAATAAAAGTTAATATGAAGTGAGATGAGCGGCGGGTGGAAGGGGGGGGGGGTTGCTTGACTTAGGATAAATGTTACATGGTGGGTTTTTTATCATAGAACATGTTTGTTATGGGTTTTCCCTAGGCAAAAGACTTAGCCTTTAGGAAAAGGGTTTTTGTTGGGGGGTGGGGGAGGGGGGTGTGAATGAATTGTAAGGGGTTTTTAACACCTTTGTTTCTTAAGTCATCAAGCCGAGGGTCCGGTCCCTCCAGAAGTCAAAGAAATGCTCTGAGCCTCTTTGACTTAAGGAGCTAAAGATATTAATCTTTTATTATGAAGGAGAAGTTAATGAGTGATGTAGGGGTTAAAATGAAAGATAGGGATGTTAAATGAATCATGTTGTGAACCATTGTCTTTGCTTTATGTACCACTTATGCATATTTAAAAGATGCATTTGGAAAAATATCATAAGTGCTTTTCATGTAATCATAAGACATTTCTGTGACCTTTCTACTACATACCCATCTACTTATCCTACTATGTTTTCTTCACTTTATTTGGGTGCATTTAGGCTAGCAAACCCTTATCAATCTTCTCTTTTCTTTACAGAATAAACTATCTAAGTCTAACCTGATATCATCCAAGGGCTTAGATTAAACTGATGAGCTCCTTTTATTTACTCTACCTATCTAATGATTTGCCAAGATTACATTGTTTGGTCAGATTTATTCACTGCCTATAAACATAAAATTCAAATCATGAAATAGCCAAAATTAAACATTTTGACTATTCATGGATTGTGACATAAGTAACAAGCTGCACACAATCATTTATTAAGCATAAAAAGTATATAGTAGTGGCATTTTGACTTTCAAACTTTCCATGGTCTCTTTTGTCTTTTCGGGTTCATATATTTCTTTTCTTTTATACCTATCTTCATTCTTTTTGTCCTTTGATTATTCTTTTAGGACGTACCCTCTTTACATTTTTTTATTTTTTAATATGGAAAACATTTGTAGAAAGCAAAGATATGTACAATATTACAAGGCTTAACCTTTAGTCATTCAAAATTATGACTCCTATTGGTATAGGAACCTAATAATGGCTCCACTTGGGGATGGAATTTCCTAGTGAAATGTTAAGAACTTTGTAAATCAATAGCCTTTGAATTGTTGTTGATATTACCTTGCCAAATTTTCATCTATGCTTCTGTGTTGTTAATACTTATGACAGTGAATCTTTCAAAGTTTAGGGCCGTCTCTTTGAGCTTCAATTTCAATGACCACCATCTAATCCAAACTAAACTTTTTGAAGAAAAATGGAATATGCACAATGGAAAGTAAAAATCAGTAGTTAAGTTCAAAATAGTGTTTGAGCATTCGACCATTCATTGGTCCACCTTCTGCTTCTATACCATCCATTTCTCTTAGGAAGAAAGCCTTATTACCTCTAAAAGCATAAATTACATATGGGCCTTTCCATAGGAAATCAAATTTCCTATGTTAACCTTTATCTTCCCTCCTTGAAACCTATTTTAGGACTTTGTCACCAAGGTATAAATCTTCAGCCTTGGTTCTCTTGTGAAAAATCTTTTTAATTCTTTCCTGCACAACTTGAGATCTAATATAAACTTCCTCCCTGGTTTGTTGAAGGTGAATGGTTTGAGCTCCATGGGGGTAGCGAGTTGGTAATCACAATGAAATGAAGTTCGTTAGAAAGGCGGGCTCTACAATGAAGGTCATGAGTTCAAATCCCCCAAACTAGCCCAGAAGCTGTGGAGAGGGGCGGGTGTAGTTTCCCAGGGGTTATAGTGGTAGTGGTCAGAATTGACCCCGTGTAATGCGAGTTGCAAGGCTGCTCCAGTTGTTGATTCCTTTGTAATAAAAAAAAAAGAAGGTGAATGGTTTGGTTGATTCTCCTTTGGATACTATTTGGTTTAACCTGCAACTCTTGAAGCAGCTTCATCACTGGTGTTCCCATAGAGGATGGAAAGACAACTTCCATCCCATAAACTAGCTGATAGGGAGAAGTACCAATTGATTTCTTTATGGTTAGTCTGTCTGCCCATAAGGCTTTGACAAACTTTTTGTTCCATGTCTTCTTGTTGTCCTCCAACAACTTTTTTATGATGTTCACCATGATTTTGTTTGAGGATTCTGCCAGTCCATTTCCTTGAGGATAATAGGCTGTGGAATGGCCCAGGGTTATATGGTACTTATTGCAGAATTCTATCATTCTTTGGATTTAAAGGATGCTTCATTATCAGTATTGAGCTTATTTGGACATCCAAATCGTGACATAATGTTATTTTCAAGGAAGGTTATGATAACAATGTTAGTGGCTTGCCTTGAAGGTATGGCCTCTATCCATTTTGTGAAGTAGTCTGTGGCAGTGAGGATCCATTTGTGTTGGGTAGAGGAAAGTTGGTGAATTTCACCAATGAAGTCTAGACCCCATTGTTGGAAAGATGTTTCAGTAGAGATTGGCTTGAGGGGTAACGGTAGAAGCTTTTTCTTTCCCTCAAAAATTTGACATTTGTGAGAGGAGGTACATATTTCTTTACATCAGAAAACAAGGTAGGCTAGTAGAAACCGGCTCTAAGAATTTTATCAATGGTGGATTTCCAGTAAAGGTGTCCTCCACAGTCACCTGCATGAAACTCTTGCAATAATTTGTCAGATTCATCTTTTAATAAATAGTTGAGAAGAATACCTTCATGATTTCTCCAAAACAAAGCATTGTCAAATATACAAAATTTTAAGGACTTCATCTTCAAAAATCTGCTTTTGGTCTTAGATAATTTAGCAAGAGCTTGTTAATTTTGTAAAACATAAATTATATCAGCATACCATGGTGATTCAATAAAGTCCTGGTTGATTAGTGGAGTCGCCATCTCCTCTTCATTATCTATTTGTGCAATAAAGTTTATATCCAGGGCCTGACAGTTTGATTCAACCATGAGCTTGGCTAAACCTTGGCCCTTGATTAACTTAACTGGTTTGATTTTTATGTCATATTCTAAAATAGTAGCAATCCACTTTCCCCTCTTTCCATTAGGACCGCCCTGAGTTAGGATGTCTTTCACTATTTAATTGGGAACATAGGCTACTACATGAGAATATAAAATGTATACCCTAAAGTCGTTGATAGCTTTGACCAAAGCAAAAGCTTGTTTTTCCATTATGTTGTATATTAAGGGGGCATCTCTCAGGGCCTTGCTAAAGAAAGCAATAGGTTGTTCATAGCCCTGGTCTTTTTTCTACAGTAAAACTGCAGCAATTGTGTGCTCAGAAGCAAAGGAAAATAAGGTGAAATCTTTGTCGAATTTTGGACTGATCAAAACTGGTGTTCTAGTTAAGGTTAGTTTAATGTCTTCAAAGGATTTCTTAGCCTCAACAATCCATTTTATGGTCGAATATTTTTTTAACATATTGTTCAGTGATATAATTAATTCAGCTGGATTAGAAATAAATCTCCTAAGAAAGTTAATTTTCCCTAAGAAAGCTTGTAATTCTATGATGTTCCTTGGATGTTGTATCTGTAAGATGGCTTCTATTCTTGCAGGGTCTATTCGGATACCATCTTTTGAAATTATATGACCTAGTAACTTTCCTTCTTCTAACCCAAACAAAGACTTCTTGGGGTTTAAAGAAATTCCATATTTCCTGCATTTAATAAAAACCTGTTGCAATAGAATGGTTGGCTTAGCCACATCGAGCAACACATCCCCTGTATTTCCCACACGAAGTTCCCCAATTCCACTATAAAGGACCCTACGATAGTGGATTTAGCTTATGAGAAGTATTGATAGTGCATCTCTGGTTACTGTTTTGTATGGAGAAGTTTCAATCTTTTAGGCATATTAGTAGTTATGTTTATCGATATCTAACAAATAGTAAGAAAAAATACTCTCAGACATATATAACATGGCTAGTTAGACTTATTATTTTTTGTTTCTGGTTGCCATATTTTGTGATTAGGTGGCCAAGAAACCTGGCTTTCCTCAAGGCAAGTTGAGGCCACCTAACCTTCATACATATGGATGTAACCTACTTTATGTTAGAAAATTAATGGAAAGGTACCACCAAGCTTATAAAAAAAATGTAGGAGGTGTACCTGAAATAGGTAAATAATGTCCACTAGATGTAGCTTGATCATTAACAGAGACATGAACATTGTGTTTGACACTCTGACTGGACTCGGAAGTAAGATCTACGAGGGGAACCTGAAGTCTCGGTGCATTACATGATCTATCATGAGCCTAACCACGTATAATAGAACTTCTCACACAACGATGGTCTATAGTTGGGACATGTATATGGGATGCCTCAATGTATTATATATATATATATATATATATATATATATATAATATATATATATATATATATATATATATATATATATATATATATATATATTATATATATTATAAAACTAATCCAAGAAAAACAAGTTGAAAAAAGAACCATTTCTAAACTCAGCAGAATAATCTAGTTTGAAGTCCTAAACTTTAGAGTCCATTTTTTGATAATTTATCAACCAAAGTATTAAGTTCCATATAAACACAATCGAAAGAAGTGATCAAATATACCTTCCCACTTTTTCTTTTTTCAAAATAATGCATTTTATTCATAGCGCATAAATATGTAAATATATATTTAAAAATGTGAAATAAGCCTATTTACAAAGCTAATAAAATTTCATGCCAACCAAACACTACAATAGACAGTTCTTAATCTTTTACTTTGACACGTGGCATGTACTAGGTGCAACACATGAAGACAATGTTTCTTGTACAAATTAGAAAAGAATCTAAATGTTTTTATTCACTAGACAAAATACATTTTTCATGATGGATTCAATGTATATATCGATGATGCATTGTTGAAACATGAAATTATATATTTGTGTGTGTGTGTGTTATGTTTTAAATAATTATGCTATGTTGTATGTTGTATGTTATAGTTATAATTATATTTTTCGGATAGGCATATATATATCAACCTTAGATGTGAGGAGGGTTGTTGAATGTTGTTTTTAAATATTAATGGATGGTCGGGATTCAATCTGGAGGGAATATGCTAAGAGATGCTTTGTCTTAGTGTTAAATCAACGAATTAGGCATTGGGTAGGGTGAAGTGTTTGAATGAAAATAAATTTAAATGACATTATTGCCGTAAATTGAAACTCTTTCAGCCTATTTGTTTTCCCAAATCGTTGCTTTAATGGAGTTTCTATGCCACATATTTGTGTATGTTCGTTGCTACCTGATGTAGTGATGGCCATGGAGATAATCTTGTCTTCTCTTCCCAGCACAAATTTTTGAATATCGCCCTCATTCCCAAGGAATGACAATCTATCATCGCTTCCATAATTCATCTACGCTCTATGTCTCATTCCATGACATCAAAGACAAGCTTCATGAATCTCCGGCACTAGTGAAGCAATTATGGCGGAACACCTTTGACTCTTGGTCAATGTGTTGAGTAAGATGAGCCTCACTTTCACCAAAGAGGAATGGTATCGATCCAGCTTTAAGAGTTTGGATGGGGCAGTTAAGGCCAAGGTCACAGCCAGCATGCAAAAGTTGCATGAATTTATCACTACTACCCTCACTCTCTATAGTGCAATGGCTTCCATTGGAGCTGCTGGAAATGTGATTGAACTGTGAATGCAAAAAATATTAACAGGTGTGTTTATGTCTATTCATAATCATTCATTTCACTACTAGATATTTAATTATAAGTTTCTTAGAGATTTTTTTCCCTTCTATCCTTCTCCCAATGTTTCAAATTTCAGGGTTTTGCATTGGTTGTACAGGGTTATGAGAAAAGAGACATCCATTAATCCTGTGATAAATTCTCGTGGTAATCAATGGTTAATTGCAGTGGGTATTATTTTATAAAATTGGTAATTAAGAGGAAAAATAGAAAACCAGAGCGATCAATCAATTCTAAATATCACAGTAATTCAACATTAAAGAATTGTTTGAATTCATATAGACTTGGGAATTAACAATTATTTTCTTTCACTAGTTAGGAAATTAATGGAAAAAGCATAGCATAATAAGAATAAACACTTCACATGACTTCTAAGGCATGACTTATGTTATCAAAAGGGTTGTTGTGCATGTTAAAGGTAACATTGTTCCTTTCCTCAGCTGGGTGAATCCACCAAAACGGCTCCCTTTTCACAAAGCCCTTTCACTTTGCTATGTGTTCGATCATATATTGTGATCTAGTACTCAGACATTGCAAACCCATCATGCCAGTTCCAACCCATCCCACCCTCGTATGCATTGTGACAAACTGTTCTTCTCCCATCCCTCCACATCCATGGTTCGAATCTCAACAACAAACAAGCAAAATATCCTTAAAAAAAAAAAAAAAAAAAAAAAAAAAAAAAAAAAAAAAAAAAAACTTATGAAATCCAATCCAATTGGCAGGTTTACACCTATTGACTAAAAAAATACACAAGCTTATGTATACCTGTATCCATTTTCCTCCATTAGGCTATATTATTTCATAATTGAGCAGAACATCATGAATGGCATATGCAAGTAGAACATTAAGAATGGGATATTTTTCACATGTTTGTCAGTGGTATAGTTGACATTTAACTTACTAATTAGAAATAATGAAAATCCCAAAACCTACCCTACCTAGTTGGCTTAAGCTTTTAATTTGGTCCATGTGTGTACAGACTATCTTGTTATTAGTAATTCTTATTACTGTAATGTATTGATTTCATGAATCTCTCTATAAACTTTTACTGCATAAGATGAGTAGTCAAAAATTATGGGGTGAGATAATAGAAATGGTTCAAATACATATTTTAAGTTTGTCTTAAATTTTTATCCCTTAGCAAATTAATAAACTAACAAATCTTCAAATTGTTCTACTCAAATAAAAATTAGCAAAAGAATTATTCAAATATGGTTTTTATATTGATTAAAATGGTGTAAGTACTAGCAATCATGAGGGTTCTCATCTAGCTCATGATCTAATTAAATATATCACTAACCAAACACGAAAGGATCCTCAAAAGAGGATGAGAGTTACATGTGTATATGAATTCTCATAATTTTTATATAAATATCCAATATGCTAATTTGAAAGTAAGGAGTGTTATTTTATTAGACTTTATTGAAACTACATTTTATTTTTTTATTATTGAAAATGTACTTAATTTATTCTTGTCATTTGAAATATAATTATTTCTAAAAAATTTACTTCTCTATTAAAGGATCTAAGGAATATAACTCTTCAAATTGAAATTAGAGCCGGCCATTCAAACCTAATAACCAAATAGTATACTGCAAAGTGGTAGAGAAACCTAAAGCCGAAGCTCTCTCCGCAAGAAAGAACAATGCAAATGACAAGTTGGGGCAGAAACCTGGGGAGGTGGTTACCACCTCTAACCAGTGGAACTCAGCTCCGCCGTGAGTTGGATCCATTGACAGATGTATCACCTACATCAGTTGAGTGTGAGGTATTTTTACTAGCGGACGACTGGAGACCTAGAAAATTCTAGAACGGGCACATCAACTTTGATTAAAAAATCATAGGAGTATGAATAATTAAATGCGAGAATTAATAATTATAATTAATATGAATGATTAATAATTTTTTTGGGCCTGGTTAAACCTAGCCTTAGTCATTAGAGGTTCTTTAACCGTTACTCGGAAAATTTAGCTGTTGGAATGGCATGTTGTTTCTATTTAACTTAACTCTCAGATTGGATCTTCAACTTGTCCTAACGATGAACCACACTGGTTGGTTCGAAACGTGTCGACAAATGATTTTTTTATGTGATTTTCCCGAAATTATTCTCACAAACAAGATTATGGATCACAAAAATCTTTAATAAATATTGTTTATTGATAATAATAATTAGCAGTATGAATACTTAACAATAATTATTATATAAATATTGAAATTAAAAATATGGTTAATTAATTATTATTTACACACATTTTAAAATATTTATTGTTATGACTAATCATTATTATAATAATTATTATTAATTAATATGGGCAGCATTATTAATTAATATTAATATTAATATTAATTATAATTATTATTATAAATAAAATAAAATGTAGTTATTGTTAACAAATAAATATTCAATTATGTTAATAGTTTTTAATTATACTTAAACATTTAATAAATTATTAAATATTATAACACAATAATAATAATTATTATTATTAATAATAATAAACATTAATATTATTATTATAAAATTAAAATAAAATAAATAAAATGTATTTATTGTTAATAAATAAATATTCAATTCATCGTTTTTCCTTTCCTTCGTCTTTTCGTTTCTTAAGCTTTTTTTTTTGTCTTCGTTATCTTTTATCCTCCCTTGATCAAGGTTTTATTATTTTTAATTAATCTTTAATAAAATATCATTAAAATCGGTAAAAAAATAAAATAAAATAAAAAATTTCAATCTAGACCATTATTTTAGTATTGTCTTATTAATATAACATTATGTCACTTTTGTTTTTAGAAATAAATTTACCATTATAATAAGTATTATAACTATATCACTATGAAAAAAA
>APFE030978381.1:28616-106460 GCA_000404065.3 Pinus taeda
TCGACAAATGATTTTTTATGTGATTTTGCTAAAATTATTCTCTCAAACATATTGTTAAATAATTTTTAATTATAGTTAAACATTTAATAATTGTTAAATATTTATTAAAACATAACAATAAATTATAAATCAATAATAATTCATATAATAATAATTATTTTATATTATTATTTGATAAAACATTAAATTTATGTTAGTAAATTAAGATTTTAATTATTGGTAATAATTTTGTAAAAATATTATTTATTTATTTAACATAAAATTAATATCAAATTATATACTTATTTATTCGTTAAATAGTTTTTAAAAAGGTTTTTTTTTTTATTACTTCAAAATAGATGATAACATAATCAAATTTAAAAGGATGTTTAAGGATATTATTATGCAGTCATCTAATAATAAGAAAATTTTGAAAAGCATCAGAGTGCTTGGTTCAATAAATCTTTAATTTTTTTTTATTTGGATTGACTTTTCCATTTCCATTACCATAATATTCACTCTTTGTTGTTGAACTATGTATCTCCATTCATTTCTCAAGGAAAGTATTAATAAATTAACTATTAAAGTTTTATATTTGAATAGATAACTATATCAATCGATATGTTCTTAAGTGCATTGTATTGTGTTTACAATTCAATGATTTACATTTTTTGTTGTTAGACAATTTTCCAGCACACAAGATTTATTGTCCACCGAATATGACAAAGATTGTCTCAATATGAAATCAACCATGCTCAATCATGATTCAATGTCGCATTCAAAGATTGTCTAAATATGGAAATTAAGCATGATGAACCATGGTCACGTTGTGACAAATATTGTCACTTGGTCCAACGTCGGATTATGATAACCATGGTCATCCATGGTCAATCATGGTCCAACTTCACATTGTACAAAGATTATCTCAATATGAAAACAAACCATGCTTCAATGTCTCATTATGAGAAATATTGTCTCAGTATGAAAACTAATCATGTTCAATGATGGTCCAATGTCACATTGTGACAAAGATTGTGTCGATATGAAAATCAACCATGGTTAATCATGTTTATTTTAGAGTTTATGATATATCTTAAGGTTTATATATATTGGGATTATAATATTCATCCCTTGGGTTTAATATTATTCCTTTGGGTTTTTAGTATTAATCCCTTAGGTTTATTAGTCCCTTGGGTTTATAATCATCGCCAACCGTTGTCAACCATGGTCCAACGTCACATTGTGACAAATATGGTCTCAATATGAAAATAAACCATCGTTAATCATGGTCAATCTTGGTCAACCATGTTCCATAGTTACATTGTGACAAATATTGTCTCAATATGAAAATCAACCATGGTCCAACGTCACATTGTGACAAAGATTGTCTCAATATGAAAATCAATCATGGTCAATCATGGTCATTCATGGTTAACCATGGTCAATCATGGTCAATCATGGTCATTCATGGTTAACCATGGTCAATCATGGTCAATATGAAAATCAACCATGGTCATCCATGGTCCAGTGTCACATTGTGACCAAGATTGTTTCAATATGAAAATCAACCATGGTCAATCATCGTCAACCATGGTCGAATGTCACATTGTGGCAAATATTGTCTCAATACGAAAATCAACCATGCTTAATCATGGACAATAACAAGGGTCACATTGTGATAGAGATTGTGTCGTGGTCCAATGTCACATTGTGACAACCATGTTCATCCATGGTCAACCATGGTCCAACGTCACATTGTGACAAATATTGTCTTAGTATGTAAATCAACCGTGATCAACCATGGTCCAACATCATTTTGCGACAAAGATTCTCTGAATATGAAAATCAACCATGGTACAATGTCGCATTGTGACAAAGATTGTCTTAATATGGAAATCAACCATGGTCAGCCATGTTTGTTTTAGGGTTTATAATATTTATCTTAAGGTTTATATTCATTGGGTTACAATATTATTCCCTTAGGTCTAATATTATTCCCTTCAATTTTAGTTTTAATCTCTTGAGTTTATTAGTGCCTTGGCTTTATAATATCAATCCCTTGGGTTTATTAATCTAAGGGTTCATATTCCTCGGGTATAATATTATTGATAGGTTTTATCATATTTATCCGATGGTTCAATATAGATTCCTTGGGTTTATAATCCATGAGGTTTATAATATAAATTCCAACCATGTTCAAATGTTGCATTATGACAATTATTGTCTCAATATTAAAATCAACCATGGTCAACCATGTTTATTTTAGGGTTTACACTATTTATCTTATGGTTTATATACCTTGGGCTTATAATATTAATCCCTTGTGTTTAATATTATTCCCTTGGGTTTCTAATCCCTTGGCATTTTCATATTAATTCTTGGGTTTATAATACCAATCTCTATGGTTTATTAATCTATGGGTTCATATTCCTATGGTATAATATTATTCATAGGGTTTATCATATTATTCCTAGGGTTTAATATAAATCCCTTGGGTTTACAATCATGGTCAACCATGGTCCAATGTCACATTGTGATAAATATTATCTCAATATGAAAATTAGCCATCATCAACCTTGTTGACCATCGTCAACGATGGTCAATCATGGTCAACCATAGTCTAATTTCACATTGTGACAAACATTGTCTCAAAATGAAAATCAACCATGGTCTAATGTCACATAGTGACAAATACTATCTCGATATGAAAAGCAATCATGGTCAATCATTGGCCATTCATGGTCAACCATGGTTAATCATGGTCAATATAAAAATCAAACATGGTCAATCATGGTCAACCATGTTTTTTTAGGGTTTACAATATTTATACTAGGGTTTTTATACCTTAGGTTTAAATATTTATTAATCCAGTGGGTTTAATATTATTCCCTTCGATTTTTAGTATTGGTCCCTTGGATTTATTATTGCCTTTGGCTTATATGTCAATCCTTGGGGTTTGATATTAGTGATGGGATTTATAATATTAATACTTGGGTTTAATATAAATCCCTTGGGTTTGTAATCCATCAGGTTTGTAATATAGATTCCAATCATGGCCAACCATAGTCCAATGTCCTATTGTGACAAGGGTTGTCTCAATATGAAAATCAACCAACATCAACCATGTTCATTTTAGGGTTTATTATATTTATCTTACACTTTATATGCCTTGGAGATATAATATTAATCCCTTGGGTTTAATATTATTCCCTCAGGTTTATGATCCTTTGGGGTTTTAGTATTTATCCCTTGGGTTTATTATTCTAAGGGTTTATATTACTAATGTATAATATTAATCATAGTGTTTATCATATTGATCATAACAGTTAATATAAATCCCTAGGGTTTATAATCATGGTCAACCATTGCCAACATCACATTGTAACAAAGAGTGTTTCAATATGAAAACCAACCATGGTTAACCATTGTCAACCATCGTCAACCATGGTCAATCATGGTAAACCATGGTCCAATGTCACATTATGACAAAGATTGTCTCAATATGAAAATAAACCATACCTAGGCATGGTCAACCATGGTCCAACATCAAATTGTGACAAAGGTTGTCTCAATATGAAAATAAATCATGGTCAACCTTAGTCAACCATGGTCAAACATCAAATTGTGACAAAGATTGTGTTAATATGAAAATCAATCATGGTTGATTGTGGTCAATCATGGTAAATAACCATGGTCACATTGTTACAAATATTGTCTCAATATAAAAATCAATCATGTTCAATTATTGTCAACCATGGTCAATCATGGTACCATGATCCTAGGGTATAATATTATTCATATTCCTAGGGGATAATATTCTTCATATAATTTATAATATTAATCCTCGAGTTTAATATAATCATTTGGGTTTATAATATTTATTATTATTTATATTAATTAATTAGTAATTATATTAAATTAAACTTAAAGCAAATAAAATTAATAATAATCAATAATCATAATAATATTAATACTTTATTAGTAAAGTAATAATTAATAAATAATAAATCAATAATAATAAATTTATTAGTAATACAAAATTATTGGATTTAAAAATGATTATAAAAATAATTGTTTTAACTATAATAATATAATTATTAAAAACAATATTTAATATTTTTTAATAATAATAATGTAATTAATTAAACTAATAATAGTGATTAAATATTTTTTTATCTATAATAATTATTTATGGTAAAATTAATTAAATAATCTTAACGATAAATTATTTTATTAAAACTAATACAAGAATTTAATATTACATATAAATGATGGATATTTATTTATTAAACAATAAATATTTATTAAATATTTAACCAAATTGAATAAATAGTTATTAACATATTTAATAATAATTAAAAACCACTTAAGGCTCAAACGAGGTTGGTATAAAGACACCAGGGCCTGGTTAAACCATTGGGAGATCGACAAGAATGTTGCATTGCAAAACATTAATAACATTAAAAATATTGTTACTTCTAAGCTCAAAGAAAAAATGTAGTGTGAGAAAGATTTAGCAGCTAAAAGAAAATTAAGATATTATAAGGATATCATCAACCCCACCCTAGAAGATCAAAAGTATCTCTCTATTTTAACTACCTCAAAGAAGAAAATTAATATACCCAAGATTAGAATGAACTCCCATGAGCTCCATAGTGAAATAGGTCGTTGGGTAGTTCCTAAAACACCATGGATGGAAAGGTTCTGCCGTCTCTATGAGAATACGAACATCAAGGATGAAAATCACTTCCTCTTAGAGTGTCTTGCGTACAACCACATTAGATCTCAGTTTCAAAATCTTTGTTGCAATACTAACCTTCCTAGCCTTTTACATTGTCAAAATTACAATGAGCTCGGGAGGCTTCTCTCCAAGATTTTTGAGCATAAGAATAAAATCTTAAATCAAACTAAATAACTCATTTCGTTAGGTCCGATAAACCAAAGTTTGGTCTCAGTGGACATTAACCACCACCACCATCATCATCATCATTAACAATAAAGGATTTTTTGTATTATTATTATTAATTTTTAATATTATTATTATTATTTAATTAATTAATTAATACTCTTAATTATTATTAGTATTATTTATGTCTAAAAAAGTCGAAAGAAGTCATATTGGAGATTAGGTCACACCATTTTTGAAACCAACAATGTGGTTTACTTCAGGAAAAGATGAAATATAATCATTATTTACCTAGTCAATATATTGGTTGAGTTAATAAAAATAAATAAACAATTAATAAAATTTATTTAAATAATATCAAACTTTTCCTTTTCCTCCTGTGGTCAAATTTAGTCGTTTTCTTCTCACTGTTAGGTTGACCTGTCTCCCTATTTAACCTTCTTCCTAGATCTATTTCTTCATCATGTCGTGAAGATGAACCACACTTATTGGTTTGAAACTGGTAGACCTAAATCTCCAATGTGACTTCTTCTATTTTTTTCTTGTACATGATGATATGGATCACAAAAGCTTGAATTTGAGTATTATTGTTTTTAATAATGATTATTTATATAAATAATTTAATATTATTAATAATAATATTATTATTAATAAAGATAATAATATTATATAATGATTTTAAAAAATAAATATTTAAAATGCTTGTAAGAATAATAAATTAACAATATTTAATATAGGCGTACCCTAACATATAGACGAAATGGCCTTTTTCACGACAAAATTTCTGGTTAATTTTAATCAAAATCCAGGAGAGATTTTTAAAAACATGAGTTTCAGTTGTTTAATCTGCAGAATTCAAGTGCCCTAGGGGTTTTTCAGGGTGTTGAATCCATTTATACATTCAAAAATGAATTTTAAACATAAAAAATCACATTCTTTCTTGAAATTGTTTTGCCAGATTTCGGTGAAAAGTCTATTTTGTCTATAAATTAGACTACGCCTTTAATAATTAATAGTTAATATTAATACAGATTTTTTGTAATAATAATTAATAATATAACAATATAAATTTTATATTATTCATTAATATAGAATCTATACCATTTAATCCTATCAGTGTAATAATCAATCACAATTCTAATGTGGTTGTGCATGTGGATTGATATAAGCTTACCGACAATAATATCAACCACATTTAGTAATATGGTTGTGCATGTGATTTCGATAATAACAGCCTTCACATATATCAACCAATAATTTATATTAATATAAAATATTATAATAAAAGTATTAATATATAATATTTAAAATTTATTTATTATTAAATATGTAAATTATATGAAATATTTATAATATATTATTATTAAAAAAAATATTAATTTTATTATTTAATATTATCTCACCCCAAGGAAAAATCATAATTTTCATTATATAAATTATTGAAAATTACATGTTGTAGATGCTACAAAGGAGCATATCTCAAAACTAGTGGTCATCATGCCACATACAACATAGAGTTTAGTATAAATGTGACTACATATAAGTATCTGAGCACAAAACTATATCAAAATGTACATATCCATAAACATGAGATTCAACAAAAATAATAAAAAAGTGTTCCATCTATAAGTTGAAATGGATCATGTTGATCCTAGATCCTATATTTCTTGATCGATGAAGGGCTTGTGATAGTACTAAAAAATGTCATGTTCCAAATGCTCATGAATCATCCAACTGCCAAAATGTTTCTCCACAGCTTCTTTGGATAGACCATCATAAATCTGGTTCCTTCCCTTGTAGATATGATGACATATCACATAATCAATTTGAGATTTTAATATCCTTACTTCATCCAACAGATTTCTAAGTGTGTGCATGTGAGAATTTGATTCTTGATTGAACCAATTTATGACAATTTTTTAATCGCCAAATATCTGCAGTTGTCACCAACCTTTTTCTAGGGAAAAACTAAGAAGGGTTCTAAGGTTGTTTAAGTTATTTGTACCTCTCCCTAATCCCATTTTTAGTTTGAAATAATGATCTTCATTCAAGTACAAGACAATTCCACCTCCATAGCCTTCTTGTTGCGTAGATCCATCAAAATATGCCCATGACATAGCTTTATCACTAAATTTAGTATTAATGCTCCCGATCCTCTGATTCTGTACATCTTTAGGGATGAAGGAATATGTTGCCACCATATGGAAACAAGTGATAATCCAATTCCAATCATTTTCATGAAAGATATTTTTGTTCCTACCCAACCAGATGCCCCAGCAAACCAACAGGGATAAATTCCTGTGTTTTCTTGGATCATCCCTATTCCACCATAACTCCCAAGCCTCTAGAAATGACTCACCCTGCCACATAATATTTATTGCTAACATCTGATATATCTGACTCCATAAATGAAATGTAATGGGACATTGAAGGCACAAATGATTTATTGATTCTGCATTCTCCATACATAAAACACACCTTATTGGGCCTTGAAAGGATCTACATTGAATATTATCACTTGTAGGAACCTTGCTACATAATAGGTACCACATGAACAAATTTGTTCTTGGGGGGGCTTTAAGCTTCCAAAGTGACCACCACCACCAAACACTACTATCAGGTTCATTCTCTATGAAAATGAAGGGATAACCATATTTTGGAGTGTATCTGCCATGGGGAGCAAGTGTCCAGATAATTTCATCCTCCCTCTCCTGAATTCTCACGTGTGATTCTGTGAGGACATTGGTGTATATAATCCAGTCTGCTTCCATTGTTATGGAATTTTTAGATCTTGTGTTGATTTCCTTTTTTCACCGTAAGGTGTGGTGTTCTCTGCATTAGTAATTTCACTTAAAGTCCGATAAGCGGCTTCCTCAAGGAACTGCTACAAGTAAAGGTGGAGGATATGGGCATTACCACTTCCCAACCATGCATCCAAACCAACGCATATTCACTCTCATGTTCCCACTCTCTAAGCCAAACCTGCTATGATATATTCAAAGGATTTAAAACTACACACTAGATCAAGGAGACACTCGTTCTGTTCTGTTGAGGAAATATGATCTATTCTTCAACCTAAAGAAGATTAACATATTTTTGAGTAACCACATATTTCCATAAACTATTTGTGGATATTAAATGCCACCCCATTTTAGCAGTTAGATCTTTTGAAAAATTGAAGAGGTTTTTCATCCCCCACCCACCCCATTTTTTGTGCAAGGTGATTTTCTCCCAGCTAATCCATGCAAAGAGTTTACCTTCTTCCCTCGCCAAAAAAATCTACAACAAATATGTTGAATTTTGTGGAGAATTCCTTTTAGAATCCAAGATAATGACATCCAATATATAATGATGGCCTCCAAGGAAGATTTGATAAGTACCAATCTACCAACCCTATAAATCCATTGATGGTGCTAGGGATTTAATATTCTTTCGATTTTAGTTACCAACCATGTCCAAACTACTATTTTATAGTTTTTTGGTTTCAGACAAAAGCCAAGGTACTTTAGTCCCTTGTCAAATTCCAACTGTCTGTAGGGAAACCTTTGAGTAGCATAGTTTAATTCATATTGAGAATAGTCTGGTGCTGATAATGTGGATTTGTCCTCATTTGCCTCCATCCTTGTAGCCTTACAGAATGTTTTTGAGAACACTGAAGGGCATTGATGTATCACTAATAGCCCCGATCATAAAGATGAGAACATCATCAACAAAGAGTAAATGAGATAGGATAATATTAGCAACAATTTTTGCACAGTTAAATCTCCCATGATTTCTTTCACCTATCATCAATCTACTAAAGTCTTCCATGACCAAAAGGAAAATAAGGGGAGATAATGGGCATCCTTGCCTAAGTCATGTTCAACTTGGAATTTTTTTTTATTTGAGTCATTGATAAAAATGATATAAGAAACAAATTTTACACAACACATAATCCAATTTATAAAATCATTATGAAATCCTATGTGAGTCAATAGCATCTAAAGGTACAACCAACTTGTCCTATCATATGCTTTAGGTAAATCAATTTTCAAAATCATGTCTTTCAGTTTCTTTACTTTTATGGAGTGGAGGCCTTATTGTGCAATATTGATGGCTTCATGGATCTATCGATTTTCCAAAAATGGAAACTATGTGCTGGGAAAAGATAGGCTTGATTCTATTAGCAATGATTTTGGCTATGATTTTATATATGCAAGTATACAATGATATTGGCCTAAAATCACTAAAGCTAATGGGTTTATCAGATTTTGGAATTAAGGCAATGAAGGTAGCATTGAATGCATCATACATTCTCCCATTCAATTTACATTCTTCAATAACCCTTAGCAAGTCATGTCTGATCATATTGAATAAAGTGAGATAAAATTCCACCAGCCACCCATCTGGACCTGGGATCTTATCTTTCTCGAACCACTTCAATACTGCCTCTAACTTTCCCATCGATACTGGTGCATACAGGTCTTCATTTTCTTCCTCATTAACAAACTGAGGGAATAATATGGCCACCTTGATGATTTCCACTAGAGATACCTCCTGTTGGGCTTTAAACAAAATTTCAAAGTGTTGTATACCAATATTTGCTAAGATTTTGAATGTCTATGATGAATTTCGATCCTCATGCTCCAAGAACCAAACCATATTGATTCTCTTTTGTTGTCTTGAAAATTACTAGAAAAAATTTGTATTATCTTGAGATTGCATCCATATAGCTCTGCTTCTAAGTCTCCATGATTCTTCCTTATCCTTTAATAGCTTGGTTTTGTATGCCTCTAATGTAATATGTTGTTTTGTTTCTGGAGAATCAAATCCACCAGTATCAAGGTCATCTAGTCTAACTAATTCCTCTTTGATTTTACAATGAGCTTCCTCTTCTTTTTCCTTCTTTGCCTTTGCCTAATCGATTGTCCTCTTTTTAAGGCGAAGAATATTTTGAGCCAGATGCTCTGTCGGGGACCTATCCTCAGTGATGGACCATACCTCCCACACTTATTTGACCATCCCATGAAACTCCTCATCTCTCAACCAAGTCACATTAAATTTAGATGGGCCATGCAACTTAGGAGAAGATCCAGCTATTTCCATAAATATAGGAGAATGGTGTGATATGCCCCTTGATCCAACACATTACCAAATCGAATTAATATTATCCATCAAAGATTCCTTGACGAGGAGTCTATCTAGGCATCTAGCTAACATGGCAGTGCCCATTTTGTGATTTCTCCAAGTAGGTTGGGATCGCATCATTTCAATATTGATGAGTATGTTGTTCTCCATGATATGTTTGAGGAAATCCGTAAGCAAATCCACCTGTGCATTGTAACCCCATGATTCAACGTATTCCAAGGAAAAATTCAAATCACCCAACAGAATTATATTCTTAGCTTGCATGAAAGATGAACCCAAGATAGCTTTACAAAACTCCATTCGATTGTGACAATTCCCATATATGTTGATCATTCGGAAATCAAGTCCTAATTCCTTTGAGAATACATCTAGCGTTAGAGCGCCATCCCATCCCTAGACATTCAAAAATTTCATCATTCTGCCATTTATACCTGTAAAGATACCACTCGATCAACCTCTCACATATAAGGCATGGAAATTCCGCCCCATATCCATAGCTTCTAGTAGAGATATAATATTCCTACTAATCTCTAATGTATCTTGAAGAAAGATCACATCCAATATTTTAGAGACGTTTAATCTTCTGAAGGCTAGATTTTTGGCAGGGCTAGCCAACCCTTTGCAATTAAAGGATAGCCACTTCATCGGGAAACCATACTCAGGTTGCCTTTTTCTCTAAGAACCCTATCAATAGATAATGTCCTACCTTATCCAACATCCATACTATCCTTATGAATGGATTTAGACATATAAGATTGTCTACCTCTACTAGCATTTGAGAACTTAGGATGTGATGAGATACCTATGGTACCTATGGGCTGCTAGGATAATGAACATAGATTATATCTATGACTCGCACAAGACTCCGATGATGATTCCTTGAGAAGGGAATAAATTGTGAGTCAAAGAGTAGGAACTACAGGGAAAGGAGTCTGGAAACTAACAGAGGCCGAAGCCCGTAGGACAAGCAACAAAGTTTAAAATATATGATGAAACCACCCCTTCATTTATAATAGGACATGTAACGGAAGATATTAAATGAGGACTTAAGGATGTAAATGGCTCCGAGGATGGGGAAAACAGAGAGGTACCCGTAATAGGCATAGTATATGATGCATGTAAGTGAGTGACAACCAAAGGTGTCGAACGAGCTGAACCAAGAGCTTGTTCTTTTCGGCCATCAGTTTTCTCTGACCCTCTGTTCTAGCAAGCTGAATCCTTTTGATGCTCCTACACCACGGATTTTGAGGCTCCTTCCATGCCATGTGATTTATCCTCCTCTATCATTGCCTTAGCAAGTAAGGGGCATTCTTTGAAAATTTTCCTGACTTCATGACACATCCTCCATCTAAAAGGGACCCCCTCATAATCTAACATCTTTAATTTGGAAAAGCCCCTCCACTACAACTGCAAGCTTTCCACCAGACCCTCCTTGGTGTTAAGGTGAACCAAAATTCGAGCAAAGGCCATCATACCAATCTCAAAAAAAATATTTTTCATAGCCTAAAAACACCCGCAGATCATCCCCAATTCTTTTGAAAACATTTTTTGTCTAGAATTGCAGTGGAAATCCCGACACCCTGACCCAAATAAAATCATCCCTTGATTGTTCATGTTTTGGGTCAAATAATGGAGGCCATATCTTCAACATAATAGGAGCCATTTCAATGTGCCAAAATTTTGTCATAAACCACTTTACATGTTCTGGTCTTGTGAAACTAACGCAAACCAACCAATGGTCATGGTTACCATATATGGCATAAAATCCAAAACTTGTCCCCAAGCCTCCACAACCCATTTCATCAAGTGTGTTTTTGAGTAATTGTGACCCCAAAACCTACCAACAAGGACTCGATTAGCCATTTCCATGACCTCGTTCAATTTTGTGCCTTCCCTAAGGACCAATTGCAACACCCTTTCCTTTACTTTGGTGGATTTATATTTTTTCCCACTTGTTTGAGGTTCTGCTTCCTCCCCACTTCCTGAGCCCTTCGACAAATGACCTTCGGTACCACAAGCCCTTCTGGTTCACTGATATTAATTCCAACAAAACATCCGAAGGTCTGGGCCAAGGAAGAAAACCCTAACCCGTTTGATGTAGACACAACTTATTCCCTCCTCCCTAACTAAATATATATAGGTTACTAGATCCTAGAAGAAACTTATCTATCTATATATACTGAAACCCCCTCTATGTTATCACTACTGGGGATTCCAACTTCCCTTTTCTCCATTGAGCAAGGGTTAATACAGGTTTCCAAAAATCGTAAGGTTGAGGGGGAAGGTATTGGTAGATCTAGTTGAATCTGGCCAAAATCCCATGCCTGAGATACCGAGACTCCTTCTCTTTGAAACCCTATCAAGGTTTTTCCAAATGCTAGGAACAGGGTTTCTATACCAAAAGGCGACGTGTTTTCGAAAAACTCCTCCAAAGGCAACCTAGTCGAGCCCACCTATATAGTCGGTGAACCATCTATTTCCGCTAGCTCCATACCAAAAGGTTGACGTGGAGATTTTGTCCAAATGGGCACCAAATCCAATGGATCATAGGAATAGTCCACCAACTCCTTGTCAATCTCAACAGCAAAAAACTACTGTGATCCAAATCTATCAGGCTTACTGATAGATAGTTTGTGTTTCTCTAACACTATGAATCTCCCTATCCACAATGCAACTGTAAACGATCTCCTTACTATTTCTCGTGACTACATACCAGTGATGCAGAGAACTGTGGATGTTTTAACCAAACCCTAATGGTAACCACGGGGTTGAAACTTCAACGAAAGTCAGATCCATTTACCCCCTTATATTATTTAATAATATAAATGATTATTATTAAATAATAAAACTATTATTAAATAATAAAACTATTATTACTAAATAATATAAATTATTTATTATTAGACCGAGACTAGTGACAGAGCGAAGATTGAGGCTCCTCTATGGTGCAGTCCCACATTGGTTTTGCAACACTCAATACAACTCTGACAGGTGCATAGGTTCCCACTTACCCTCCTCTTGTTAACTTTTGCTTATTTACACTAGGAGTACCACCCCTCACATTTCTAAGCCCCCGTCTAGCAAAGGGAGACCAAGTAAAATTACCCTAGAGAG
This sequence comes from Pinus taeda, assembly GCA_000404065.3. Lineage (NCBI taxonomy): Eukaryota > Viridiplantae > Streptophyta > Pinopsida > Pinales > Pinaceae > Pinus > Pinus taeda. The sequence goes on from APFE030978381.1 coordinate 41,743, forward strand.
TCTTTATGAGTACAATGAATCTTTAGAAAGATGAAGAGAAGAAAGAGAAAACCATTTTAAAATAGAATTAACTACAATGTTAGACAACAACTACAATGCTAGAAAATAAAATAATCACACTCGAGACTTAAGTTGAAGGAATGAAAGGTAGAATTCAAGAAATAGAACATAGTAAACAATCAATGGTTCAAGAAAATAACATCTTGAAAAATGAGATTAAAAATCTAATAGAACAACTACATAATAACTCAGCCCTAAATAACACGGAGAATAAATTAGATATTAAACCCATAAAAGAGGAAATTAATAAACTGATTGTACTCAACCATGAGTGACACAAAAGAGCCTTACACCTTATACTTGCTAGTATAGAAGAGGAAAACAATGAGGACACATTAGAAAGTAAAAGAATAATTAAAAATAAAATATCAAATTCAAAGAACATATCTCACAGAATCGATAAGGGTAGGAAAGATACTTGAGCACAAACACAAACTAATCCATGTCAAGTTTAGTTTTAATGACCATAAATTAGATATACTCAGGAAATCCCCAAGCCTAAAAGGAATTAGAATCTTTATAAACGAAGATCTCATTCCATAAGACCAAGCTGAACTTAGAAAAGGATTCCAAAAGCTCAAGAAGGCAAGAAAAAAATGGAAATGGGAAATCATTAGGAATAAGAAAGTTAATATTAGAGATAGAGTCCCAAACTTGAGTGATAAATAGGGACTAGCATTACTCTAGATCATGTTTTGGAATTTTCTTGGTTTTCCATGGTGTAAAGCTCGTATGTTAAGTTGGCTCCCAAGTGATATTGATCTTATTCCTTTAGTTGAAACTTGGGAGCATGATGAACCTAGGGTCCCTCAACTTGATGAATTTACTCTTTGGTCAACCTGGAATAAGAAATCCTCCCAGAGGGGTTTTGGTTGTACAACTTGTTATATAAGGAACAATGTTTCCTCTCACATCCGACTTGATAAAATCAACCCCTTCAATAAGTACATTTGGATCAAGATCTCTGCTTCTTCCACCAATAAGATCTTTCTTGCAATATGTTATTTCACTCCTATCAACTCTACATCCTATAAGTAAAACAACTTGGATAAAAATTGTCCTTTCAATACCTTAGAAAAATATATTTACAACCTAAGGAATGAAGGTAATATCCTTTTTCTCGAGGACTTTAATGCTATAAATTCTACTAACCAAGCTCTTATGTTAAGTAACAACTCTAACCCTGACCTCTTGTGGGCTGATGAAGATGGTAACTAAGTTAATACACTCAAGACATAATCGAAAAAAAATTCATCACCGAGCTCCTCAAACTTTGTAGTTCCCAGGACCTAATCATTTGTAATGGTATTAAAAAGTGGCCTTCCTCTGGTCAGATGACCTGTTTCAATGGGCTTGGTAGCAGTGTCTTGGACTATGTGATTTCTGACACTCACATCTTCAACTATATTACAAACTTCGAGCTTCTTAACAGGTACGAATCTGATGATGACCATAGATATTTGTCCTTATCCATAAATCTTGTTATGCGTACCACCCACATGCAGGAGACCAATCAAAGTAAAAGACACATTCACTTCGATAGAAGTAATTTTGACCTTTTATTAAGGGATTTAGAAAGGGAGTTAGGCTCCCTGACTTATAACATCAACAACGATCAAATTTATTACCATTTTACTACTACCATTTCCACTAGCATTAGGAAGTTCTCTAATGAGACTTTGTATAAGAAAATAATAGAACTTCCAATCCTTGGTATGACAAGGACTGTAAAATTTCCAAGAAAGTAATCAGAGACACTCCTAATTAAATCATTAAACTCTCGAATATAAGTATATACAAAGCTCTCACTGAAAGGAAGAAGAGATCATATATTAATAAGAGACAAGAGCATCTTCTCCACCTTTCTAAAGTTGCACCGAGAATGTTTTGGTAGAATGTGCTTATTCGTAAAAATAAATATAAACATTCTATCCCTTTAGAAAATTGGGACAACTATCTTAAGAAGTTGTATGACTCCTCGAACACCATGGGAACCATCTTAAACACTCATATTAAGGAAGATATATTTTCTCTGGAAGACCTTGAGTCTGGGATTAATAAGCTTGCTAATGGGAAAGATAAATATATTGAAGGATACTAAGCTAAGATCTTTAAAATGGGAATATCTATCCTCATTCCTAATCTCCATAAGCTTCTCAATTTGGATGTAAATCATGGTTTCCCTAAAATTGGAGGCAAAGCCTTGTTATGTCTATCTTTAAAAATGGGAACAAAAGAATTCCCTCTAACTATAGGACCATTATGATTAGCCACATCCTATCCTAGCTATATGGGCCCATTTTGGAAAATAAGCTTGACCTTCGGCTTGAAAACCATGGTAAAACATATAAAGGGAAAGTTGGTTTTAGGAGACATAACTCAACTATTGGCCATCTTGTCACTCTCATGATCATTGCAGAGTAATGTCACAATAGGAAAGATGATCTCTTTTGTTGTTTTGTGGACTTTAGTAAAGATTTCAACATTGTTCCTCAATATAAGCTCTCGGAGAGACTTAAAGAGATCATGGCTCCTCTTGACCTGAGGATTGTTGTGATCCTCCTCTACGATACTGTGATTTCCAAGCTTAAGACCAACGAAGGGTGGTATAAAGATATTAAATGCAATATTAGGGTTAATCAAGGGTGTCCCCTATCTCCTACCCTTTTTGGCATTTACATCGATAATGTAGAGGAGTGTCTATAAACAATAGGTTGCAAGGACACCAAGCTTACTATTATAATCATTACTCTTCTCCTTTATGTTGATGATATCGTTCCTCTTTAAAAAATACATGATGACTTAGACAAGAAGCTTAAGGCTCTCTAGGTCTACTACTCCAAGATGGGTATGACAATTAATATCGACAAGACTATTGGAAATAATAATGAGAGGGGGGGTGAATCAGTATTATCAGATCAATAATTTAATTTTCAAAATTTATTTGTATACGCTACTTCAACTAACTGAATTAGTGTGTATACGCAACTGTACTTAATGCAACCAACATATATGTAGAGATATTTTGATTTACCCAAATTATCATGCATTGAACTTTAACAAGTATATCAGGAATTCATTAGACAGTGCATTAAAAGTAGAATAAAGCATCACACATAAGCAACACACATGAACACCAAGATATATGGTGGAAACCCAATGTGGGTGAAAACCACCTGCTGTTGTTGTCTCTGTCTTCTTTTAATAATAAGAAAATCTGTTTACAATTTTTGTACTGGTGCAGTCTTATACCAGTACGCAGGCTTCTACCTGCAGAAGGCTACAACCTTCTCTCGTTCTCCAGCTTCTATTGAAAGGGAGATACAACCCCCTAGCTCTTGTACTAGCCAATATGTTTACTAGTACATAGGTGTTGACCTACAAAAGGCTACGACATTCTTTCTTCCTCCAGGGAATAATAAGAAAATATGTTTGCAATTTTTGTACTGGTGCACTATTATACCATTACGCAGGCTTCTACCTATAGAAGGCTACAACCTTCTCTCGTTCTCTAGCTTCTATTGGAAGGGAGCTACAACCCCCTAGATCTTGTACTAGCCGATATGTTTACTAGTACATAGGTGTTGACCTACAGAAGGCTACGACCTTCTTTCTTCCTCCAGGGACTACGTTTCATAAATTTTCAGATTGGATCCATCAACAACATTATAACTGCAATTCAATCATTAAATACATCTGCATCAACCAATCACTGAAACCCAAACTTCACTTTTTGAATCAATCCCTTTGACAGTCAATCTGATACTATTACCAGATTACACTCACCAGAACCCAAACCAGAACCAAAAACTCTACAACAACAAACTGAAACATATTTTATAAGGTATACACTATTTCCATGTGTCGAACCTGCGTGTGTACGCGCTTTTACCAAAGCGAACCAGCGTATAGATCTACAAATCAAACTTATGATGTATATGCTGCTTTGATATGCAGAACCAACATGTATATGCTTATTTTCTAAAGTGAACCTGCGTACAGATCTGTAAATGATGATTTCAACATTACAACTATTGCAAACTTCAGTCATACCCAGATCATCACATTTACAGACTACAAAATGTGCCATTTGTTCAGATACATGATCAAACCACATAAAAATAATTCATTTCAAGCCTTAAGATCCTAATACATCATTAGATCTTATCCTTCATCAAACTCTAAGGTTCATCCTTGGTTCAGTTCAAGAACAACACCATAAGCCAATAACCTGCATATTAGATCTCACACTTCATCAAATATTCGATACTTGCACACTTTGGCCTAATGATCTTCTCCTCTTGTTATAGTTCTAGGCCTTTCTTAATACCATGGATCAGAACCACTTAAGACCAATGGCTTGGACCAAATACTTAGGGTATAGACCTCAGACCAGATAAATGACCAATACCATGGACCAAATACTTCGGACCAAAACTTAGTTTTCCAAGGTATACATGCTTTTCCTTTTGTGAAAGTGCGTGTGTACATATACATGACTTGTATACAGTGAACGTGCGTGTATACACGGCTTGGTCAATGGAAAACTTATGTATGCCTCTCTTTCTTCATTCTATGAAGACTGATATGTAATTATTTGTTATTTACTTACTATACTATGATCTTTCATTTGAGTGAGTTGCCATCAAGGACAATACCTGTATCATAATGCCAACAAAGACTAAAGTCATGATCATTAAATCCAAAAACATCATCCATGGTAGTTTCATCTATGATAGCAATTACTTAGACCAGGTTTCTTTTTATAAATATTTGGGTGGTGACATTCCTCATCATCTTAACTAGATTTATAGCATTTAGAAAAGGATTATTGGTAGATGGAAAGCTTATTGTGAGCTTGAAAACAATTGTAAGTCAATCGATCTTTACATTTGGAGTAAAAAAATGTTCCTCTTTGAGACTCTCGTCTCCACTATTGTCTTATATGGATGTGAAGTTTGGGGTTGCAGTATATCCAGAGAGTCATGGAGAAAGATTGAGATGTTTCAAAACATTTTCATAACCTATAATCTCAAGATCAAGGGAAATACTCCCTATCCTATCCTCTTGATCTAATTTTTTCTATCCCCCATTGAAAGTACGGTTGCACTTATATTTTTTTATGTATAAAAAGAAGCTTTACAGCATGGAATCCAAGAGGCTCCAAAAAATGTCTTCTAGCTTTAGTCAAAACCCCCCACCTTCGGCTCAAGGGCATGAAGATGCCCAGTCTTGGCTCAACCATCGGGGGATTAAGGAGGAGACAATCATGGCAAGCAAGGATAGTGTCAAAGATAATACTACCTCTAATTTTAAGGAAAAGTTGTGGGATGATAAGGAGTTGGAGGGTAAAATGAAGCTAATATATTATAAGGAGGTGATCAACCCCACCCTCAATAATGAGAATTATCTCTTTGTGTTGACCAGCACTAAGAAAAAAATGAACATCGCTAGGATAAGAACTAATTCTCATGAGTTTCGAAGTGAAATCGGGTGGTGGTTTACTCCCAAGACTCCCTAAGATGATAGAATTTGTCATATTTGCGATACTAAGAGGGTGGAATATGAAATCCATTTCATATTAGACTTCCTACCTCTTACTCACATTCACTCTCAATTCCATAACATCTATCACACTTCCAATCTTCTTGACTTATTAAGTCAGCGCAACTATAATGATTTTGGAGCACTTCTTTCCCTTTTTTTTACCATAGAAACAAGATATTGAAGAATCACAATTACCTTATTTTTCTCCTTTTTAGGTTTGGTAGACTACATTGGTCTTAGAGGACATTAATCATCATCATTTTTTTTTCTCTTTTTTTTTTCTAATTTGGTCTACTTCTATATTCATATAAAATACAAAAAGTTACAGCGAGGTCACTTCCTCGAAAGTTCAAGCCAAGGATTTGGAAAAGAGAAAAATCTTGACTACCTGACTGTGGAACCAGGCCATAGACCTTACATCAGAGAGGTTAATACCAAGGGACCCTGAACAATTCAGAAGGACTTGAAACACTGACTCATACCAGAACCATAATGACACAAACAGAAACAATGACAGACTCCAACCTGACTAATAAACAGAAGCCCATAACATGCATGAACACTGAGAATAAAAAAGAAGGAGGACTTCGGCTTCCGTGACTGAACCAAAAAACTAGAGGCGCTGACCGGTTCAATCTGCATCTGAGGTTGACGGCTGTTCCTCCACAATTCTGTATCCAAATTGTCCTGAGTTCGTGGAGTCAGATGAGAGGCCCGCATAACTAAAGGGCTCTCCTCACACAGGCTCGATTGGGCCAGCATTGGTTCTAGTGTGAAGAGTAGGCATTCCTCCGGAGACCTGGCGTTGAGTGGCAATCTGACTTGCCTGCCTCAGTTCTACAAGAACCCCCTGATGAGAAGCTCCCGAATCCTGTTCATTCTCACATTTTTCGATAGTCACCGAGACGATGAAGGTGGAATTTGCCAGAGAACATGGTATACGGAAGCGGGTTGTGGGATGCGCAGTATGTCTACAGTCTCCGCCTCTGTCTCGCCCCCTTCCCCTGCCTCTACCGTGTCTGGTCGCAGGGTTGAACGATGCCTCCTCAGAGGGATCCAGAGAAGTGGAGGGGTGCTGATGGGTGGCGCGCCTACGCGAACCACCGTGCCTGCTAACCAATCTCATCCTTTCTCTAGGCATCTTTATGGGAGAAGGATTGTTTAATAGAGAATGGATGGCAGAGAAACAACTGAGAGGCGTATGCACTGGGTGAGCCAAAGACTAAGCCTGAAAAAATCTATGAGTGCCAAGAGCTGGAACAGAATGGAGGCCGATGGTAGTAAAAGCACACATATCCCAGCAGAGACATACAAACATGGAAGAGCAAACGACATGCACCAGGGAAGATGGACAACATATGGACGAGCGATCCCACCGAGAGTCGCCCTGAACAACAGCGATGTGGAGTGAGCTAAGCGCCATCACGCTAAGAACCGAGAGCATGGATGACAACGTAAATGCTACCATAAATGCATCTGTACGGATCCGGCTAGCCAGCCCATAACTGTAACATCTGGCAAGGTAGGGCTGCCACTTTCCCACTTCACGCGCCTCCCACATATCGTCCTGGCCCTCAATCACCCGTATCCAGGAGCGAGTAATCCTGTTGCACCAGAGAAGTGCATTCCTGTTTGAGTTGTTCATCATCTGAGTCACCTAGAGATCCTGAGAAATATGGGGGCTGCTGGTTTACCCCTTGATTGGCCAGTCTATCCGCTACCTTGTTGGCAGTGCATTTTACATGCTTGAAGGTAATGCTATGGGGGTTCCGGAGCCATTCCTCCAGAAGTTCCAATCTACTGAGTAACCTCCAACTGGAAGCTATCTTGGCAACCGAGGTGCCTTCTTGTATCCTAATGGCTGCATTTATTAAGATAAGGGAGTCTCCCGTTACCTCTAGAGGGAAGAAGTTTTTTTGATCTGCAATGCAGATCCCTTTCCATAGTCCTTCCAATTCAGCAGCATTGTTGGTATCTTTGCCAATTGTTCCAAAGTAAATATGTATCGCTGCTTCCACCTCGTTCCTTAAGACCCCTCCAAAATCTGTCGGCCCTGAATTACCCTTGGCTGCCCCATCAAAATTCAATTTGAATGAGTTGGAAGCGGGCAAAGACCAAATGAGAGGAGAGGCAGGACTGGTAGGAGGTCGAGCTTTAACATGAGTCAAAGAAGACAGGTTCAGATTCCAGGCATTCATGATGAGGCGCTCCTCAGGTGAATCTGGCAAGTCCGTGTCTTTCCAATGCCTAATAGCTAGAGTTTCTTGGAGATTTTGCTTCAGAAGAAGCCACAAAGTGTCAATTGGCATGCTCATATTGTTGAAAATTCTGTTGTTCCTTTCCTTCCAGAGTACCCAGTAAAGAAACCCTGGGATTAGGTTCCACAGAGAATTCAGAAGAGGACTTTGATAAGGATCCTTTGGCCATTTTCAAATGGTATATGTTATATCTCCCCTTCGTTTTCCAGATCTTCTGTTACATTGGTCAGTTTTTTCCCATAACTGAGTGGTAAGAGGACAAGTCTCCATGAGATGCAAGATGGATTCAAAGTTAAGATTATAGTTGGGACATCTCGATGGGCCAATCAATACCCTTTTCTGCATATTATCCCAAGTGAGGATACACCTCTTGCTTAAGAGCCATAGAAAGGTGGAAACCTTAGGCCATATTCCTGGTTGCTAGACCCGATCCCAGAGCTGATCCTTGTTTGTCTGAGTGGTGGAGTAGCGAAGATGGTATGCTTCCTTGGTGGTAAACATTCCTCTTGGCATGTGTCCCCAACGTAGCTTGTCCTGCTGAACTGAGCATTTGATTCTTCTATGATGTAGCTCCTGATCAATATCTTTGTATGTTTCCCCTTCCCAATTGGCCTGCCAGGTGCTAGAAGGTTTCCAGAGTTGAAAGTCTTGGGACGATTGCTGCTGCCAGAATTGTTGAACATGAGTGAGATTGGCGTGCTGCATAGAAACCTGCCAGAGAGGCTTATGGAAGAGAGAGGCTAGTTTTGGGAGCTGTTGCCAAGAGTCCTCCCAGAACCTAGCTGTAGTTCCTGAATGAATTTCCCAGAATCTATGCTCTTGAATGAAGGCGCTGTGAAGCTTGGCCGCATTCCAAATCAAAGAGCCCGGGGTTGTTGTGTTGATTCTTATGAGGTCATCCCATTGACTTCCTAGAGCATACTTTGCTTGCCTGAGCCGCACCCATGGTGTTTGAGGTTTGGAGATCCAATTCCACCATATACGAGCACCCATTGTGTTATTGCTTTGGAATGGATCCCTTAATCCAAGCCCACCCCCTGATTTTGGATGGCAGACCTCCCTCCAATTTACAAGAGCCCATTTCCTATTGAGACCTGAGTATCCCCACAGAAAGTTTCTTTGAAGATTACGGATTGCCTTAAGGACCCATTTTGGCACTGCCAGAATAGAAAAGAGATATAGAGGCATGACTTGGAGAATAGATTTGATCAAAATGAGTCTGCCAGCCATATTGAGAGAGAAAAAAGTCTAGGAAGGGGGTCTTGACTCCAATTTGTCGAGTAGGGACCTCCAAGAGGCATGTTTTATGGTAGAATCCAGCAAAGGAGCCCCCAGATATTTCGAGGGAAGCGCTGCTGTAGAGAATCCCAGAATACGGGCGATGTTCCTTTGAGTGGTGGCTGGGGTATTGAAAAAGAAGTGTTGGGATTTAGAGGCATTGATAGAGGTACCAGAGGCTTCAGAGAAGAGAGAGAGCAGATTTTTGAAAGCTTTTTCCTCTTGAGATGAAGGGTGTCCAAAAATCATAGTGTCGTCTACAAATTGTTGGTGGGATAAGGGATGAAGACCGTGAAGCGAGATATCTTTAAGAGCATGAGAGGAAATGGCATGGTGAAGCAGACGATTGAGCCCTTCTGCCATGAGAACAAAAAGGAAGGGGGAAAGGGGATCCCCTTGCCGAATACCTCGGGATGGGTGGAAAGGCAAGGAGGGAGAGCCATTGAGCGGGACCGAGAAACAGGGAGAAGAGATGAGATTCATGACCCATCTTGTCCAAGTGGCACTGAATCCAAATGCCAATAACATCTGATGTATATATGTCCAGCTAAGTTTGTCAAAAGCTTTAGAGGGATCAAGCTTTAGAATCATACCTGGATTTTTTAGAAGCTTCAGAGAGTGGATCACTTCATTTGAAAGAATAATGTCGTCCATTATCTAACGCCCTTCAACATATCCAGTCTGCTCCGGCAAGATGAGAAGAGGGAGGAGAGGTTTGAGCTTGTTCGCCAGTACTTTGGAGATAAGTTTGTAGATTACATTGCATAATGCGATCGGCCTGTATTTTTCGGGCGTGTTTGATTCATCCCCTTTAGTAATTAGCGCTAAGAAAGTAGCATTAAGGGATGGGAGAATCCAATGCGTAGATCTTGATTCCTCCACTAATTCCCAAACCTCTGTTTTGATGAGCTCCCAGAATTCGTGAAAAAAGTTGGCAGTGAATCCATTAGGACCTGGTGCCTTGCCATCCTTGAGTTGGTCCATCGCAGCTTCTACTTCCTGCATTGAAATGGATTGGAGCAGTTTATTGTTGTGGTCCGCCGTGATGATCTTGGGGATGTGCTGCGTGACAATTCTTTTGGCTTGATCTCTGTGTCCTAGATATTCCCTAAGAGTTTCCTGAAAGTACTCTTTAAATTAATTTTCCATATCTTCATGCACTTCTAGTCTTTCCCCTTGTCGATTGTTAATGAAGGCAATATTGTTGTGCATTCATCTTTGAATGGCGAATCTGAGGAAGAATTTTGAGTTTTTCTCCCCTTCCTTGAGCCACCGAATTCTGGACTTTTGTCACCACAGGATTTATTCTTGTTGCCTACGTGCTTCAATTTTAGTCCAAAGGATCTGCTCCTGATGTGCATGCTCTTCTGTTCTACCCTCCAAGATGATAGTCTATTGAAGTGAGCACATTTGTTGTTCCAACTGTTTCCTATTCTAAAAAATGTTGCCAAACTTCATTCGATTCCAGAATTTGAGAACTTGTTTAAGATTTTTTAGTTTCTGCTAGAATTGGAACATTTTGGCTCCTTTAGGGGGGTGAAGGATTTCCAAGCCTCACTGACCACTGATTTGAAGTTGGGATTAGTGAACCAAAAGGCTTCAAATCGAAAAGGTCTATAGCATTTGGTACCTAGCCGCGCCCATTGTAGCATATTGGGCCAATGATCTGATCCTCCCTGGGGCATTATGGAAGCATGAAAATCACCTCCCAGGTGTATGGCATTGTCCGATAGTAGAAACTGATCTAGCCTGGAAGCTATATGCTGAGTTCCCCTCCGCTTGTTGGTCTAGGTATATAAACCATTGGAAGTTTGAATATCCATCAATTGGTTGCTTTGAATGAATTCTTTGAAGCCAATGCTGTCACCTTCTAACTTCGATCTACCTCCTTGTTTCTCCTCCAAATTCGTTATGATATTGAAATATCCTCCACCAATCCATAGGGGGAATTTCCTATTTGAATTGAGGACTATGAGTGTGTGCAAAAGCTCTAGTTTTTGTTGTAAATTCTGCGGAAAGTAAAAATTTGAGAGATGCCCGTGAATGTTTGTCCCGATGAGATGAAAGGACGCTTGGATGAGGAAGTGAGTAGTGTGAAAATCTTGAAGAGTGATAACCTTTGGGTTCCACAAAATTGCCAGCCCTCCGGAAGCTCCTGAGGCATCCACTGAAACTGAGCAGCTTCCTGACCAGACCTTATTAATGATTCTTTCTATAGCAGAGTTGTTACTTTTCATTTCTTGCAGAAAAACTAGAGATGGTTTTTCTTGTTGTATCAAATTTTTTAACATTTTGTGTTTTGAGGGGCTATTGAGCCCTCGCACATTCCATGAGATGAGCTTCATGAGGAACCATGGGGTTGAGGTTCTTAGAACTTTGTCAACTTAGGGAATCTCCCAGATTCCATTAGTATTTCTCCTAAGATTATAGTCCTTTGCAAATCTGTTTTGCGCCCTCTTTTCTTTGTTTCTTTTAGGATTTTTTTTCCATCCTGGGGCTTCTGGCTTCTACTCCTAAGCATTTACTGTGCTGAACTTTGGTTAGAACTCCTTCCAACCGTACGATTTGTCATGGGTGAATTGTGTTGTATTCTTTCTGCTTGCATGCTGTTTCCAATTTGAGGATATCCAGGCCTTCCAGACTAACATTCTCTAGATCCTCGTCCATTATTGTGGGAATGTTCTGATCTTCCATTTGTATATTGTCATGCAGACTTAGAGCTAGTGCAGCATCTAGCTCCATTGAAGAAGAATGCTGCCAATCTCTGGAGTAGATTTCTCTGAGATGGAAGAATTGAAACCAATATCTGGAAGGGATTTCTTCGAGTCTGAGGAGATAAGAAGGCTGGATGGAGTGGAGGCTGAGGAAGGGCGAGAAGCTTTGACAGTCTGGGAGGATGAGGGAGGGGAAGGGATCACTTGAGGTTCTGAACTTTGATTCTCTAAGGGATCTTGAGTGGAGAGAATTATAAATCTATTTTGGGATTTAGGTTTTTTGGGGCTTTCTGGAGCTGCAAGATTTTTCTTGGCATGCCGCCGGCAATTAGGGACTTTAGTGAATCCTTCAGAGTCTTTGTTGGTTTCATTAGCAAAGGTTTTGAGCTGAGTATCCAGAGGATAATCCCGAAAAAGATGGCCATGTTCATGGCATTTTTGACAACGAAAAGGAATATGCTCGTAGTCTAATGGTTGGATCCATTCATAATCGTCATGAAAGAGACTTACCGAATCTGCAAGAGCTTTGGTCAGGTGCATTTGGATGCAGATCCTGGCGTATGAGGTGTATCTTTGAGTTTTGGTTTCCTCAGCAACTTTGATGAAAACCCCCAAGCTGTTGCCTATATCCGTTAGCGTTTTCTCTTTCCAATATTCCGAAGGGAGGGAGTACATACGTATCCACACGGGAGCCCAACTGAAGTCTTCTTTAGTTGGGTTGAACCTAGCTTTCCGGTCACGAAGGTACAACCCTGAGGAGTTAAAGAAATACGGGCCACCTTCAAATATTCGAGATTTGTCCTCCACGCAGTGGAAAATGGCCGTGAAGAAGCCTTTGGGGCCAAGCTGCAGAGTGACGTGTCCTTTGGGCTTCCATTTTGAAGCGATCCAACCCTACAGAGCCTTTTCGGTTGGCCAGAAACCGAGGAATTTACCGATGAGCACATGGTCCTTCATAAATTGGATTTCGCTGTTGATTCGATGACTAGGGAGTTCGACTTTGATTCTCTCTGCAACTTTTGGTATGCATGTGGCCGAGGTCGCCTTTGGCTGTGACGTTGTAGGCTTCTGATTCATGCCTGTGTCTTGGGCATTCGCTTCACGTGCTGCTGAGAGGTCAGCTTCATTATTGACGGGATCAAATCCCTGACCATTGTCTGGGAAAACTCCAGGAGTACCCAGAGGTTTTGCAGGTCCGGAAATGTCAGAGGCAGAGGTGTTGTAAGGAGGGGGGTGGATCCCGCCCCTCCCGAAGACGTGTCCATGGGAAAGGATCAGCAGGAGCATTGAGGCTTGATCTTTGACAGCCAGGCGAAGACGGGGTTTAGGGTTAGCTCGTATGGAGCAGAGTAAGGCATTCCGTATAATCCTCCCTTTTAGATTTCAAAGTGTCTATCATCATCATCATTGTTATTTATTAATATAATTTCTTTTGATATACACCTAATGGTGTATATCAACCACATTTACATTAATGTGGTTGTGCTAGCACATTAATATTAATAATAATAACAACCACATTAATATTAATATGCTATATTATGATTTTGGTTATCACAACCAAATTTATTAATGTTGTTGTGATAACCAATTATTTATTTATATAATTTCTTTTAATATACACTTATCGATGTATGTCAACCACATTCATATTAATGTGGTTGTGCTAAGTATATTATAGTTTTGCACAATACATGTCACATTAATATATATATATATATATATATATATATAATATAATAATATATATATATATATATATACATACATACATACACACACACACATGTATGTTATATAATTTTATGTTATGTTAAATAGCTATAGAACTATGTTATGTTATAAACTATATATATAGTTATATGATGTTAAAACTTTATAATAGTTAAATATATATAGTTATATTTATCATTATATAGTTATTAGTTTGTGTGTGTGCGTGTTAAATAATTATAGGACTATGTTATTTTAACTAATTTCATTTGGTTGGTTAGGAATGTACATCTCCTCGACCTTGACTATACCACTGTATATTGAATATAATGAGGGATGCAAGATGGATTTACAGGCCACATGATACAAAGAATTTGGTAAGGCATATATGTTTTGGACTTGTGGTTGTGAGTTTAACCCTCAGTGGTGAACAATTCAGTGTTTTTTATTTAAACATACTTTTTCATTTTGTGAAGTAATTTACCACTTTCAGTGGTCGGTGCTGGAATTCAGCAGAATTTTGAACAACACTCAAAAAAGAATAGTTTGTAGAACTTTTAATACAATATAAATTTGTTTAAGAATGTTCTATATTTTTGGAGTCTATATTTTTCCAAATTGAGATCTGGAAGAAGTTGGACGATTGTAGCTTAGAGATTAATGTAATCAAAGGGGTTTGATGTTGTTTTGAATCATAGTTGATTGCCAAAACCTCTTATGTTTATTTTTAAGGTATAGGATTATGTTGTAATTGTTTTGTATATAAGAAGTAGATAGGTTCTAATGAAGGGTTTGAATGACCATATTACAATTATGGTTGAAGAAGAGTATGGGTAGTAGTATGATAACTAGTAGGAATGATTGAAGTGAAATTTTGGTGTAGGGTGTATAGCAGTGAAGTGGTTACAGGTTGAATAGCAGTGCAATGATTTCAGGTTGTGTAACAGAGACTATGATTGGTAGAATGGAAGAATTTATGGTAGTAACAATATTCACAAGTTATGATTGCATTTTATGAAAGTATCTTAGTATGAAGATTCATTGATATATGATGATAATGGATCCAATTTGAAAATGAGATGAAATAGAGGTCCACAAGGAAGTTGAAGAGAAAAGGTTGGGGCCTCAATTAGGTTGGAGCCTACTCATCCCTGAGGTTGAAGCCTCAATCAATTTGTATCCTATCATGAGTAGTTGCTTTCATCTTGGATTTTGGTGTCTCAATCAGGTTTTTACCTACCACCAATGGCAGCTAGCATATTTTTGGGGTAATTGCCTCCTGCGGGTTGGGGCATACAAATTAACGTAAAGAATTGAACACTAAGTAGAAGAAGAGTTGGTGGTTTCCTCCCATTTAGGTACCTACCTAAGAATATGTGTGTTCTTTTGATGAGGTGCCTTATTGTTATTTCTATTTATGTTTCTTATATGATGATTCATAATGATTGATAATGATATAATTTTTATGAACAATTCTACATGAATGTATGAGTCATTGAGATTGAAAAATTGAAAAATTGAAATATGCATTGATTCACCCCCCCTCTCAGAGTGAATTTTGGGCCAACAAGTGGCATCAAAGTAGGTTCCTTTAGGAACAATTAACTACTATATGTTCGAAGATGAAGAAGAAATGGCCACTCTAGAGAAATGAGGAAACCCCCCATGTTTAATGGAACCAATTATGCATTCTGGAAGATAAGGATGGAGACCTGCCTCATCTCTTTAGGAGTAGAGTTTTGGAAATTTTTTATCGCATAATATAAATTCCCCAATATTATTCCAACACATGTAACAAAAAGGTAGTTTACACATCTAATTCACAAGCTAAGGACGCTACCTTTATTTTTTTGGTAGAATAATTTTTTTTCAAAGTAATGTACTGCAAGTCATATCATGAGGTATGGAATAAGCTTCAAACTTATTATTAAGGAGATAAGAAAGTTAAATAAGTCCAATTGCAAGCTCTTAGATGAAAATTTAGAAGAGTGAAGATGGAAGATGATGAGGATATATCTTCATATTTTCATTGAATAGAAAACATATTTATCTCCACTTTCAATCTTGGTGAATAAGTCTCTAATAGCTATGTTGTTTGAAAATTTTTGAGATCACTACCATCAAGATTCAATCCTAAAGTCTCATCCCTTGACTAACTCACAAAAGTTGACAAGATGATAATAAATCAACTCCATGAAACTATTTCTGCATATGAGTTGAGAAGAAAGGAAGACAATTTAAGAGTCAATGAAGAAGTTTTCATGGAAACAAAATAATATAAAAAGAAAAAGGATCAATAAGTCTCAAATTTTCATGAAGAAGAAGTCAAGTTCATTCGAAATCTCAAAACAGGAACTGACCAGTTTAAAGGTAAGCTTCCTTTCAAATGTTTTGAATTTGGAAAAATAGGTCATTATGTATCTGAATGTCCCTATATTAAGATTAATGAAATTGATGATGAATCGAAATTCTAACCCAAGTATCAAAATAAGAAACAAGCAAGAATTTTTTTTATTTTTTACCCAAAAGAGCAAAGTGACAGTGAAACCAATGCAAGTGTAACTTATGAATAAATGAATGAATTATTATCCATAGCCGAGGTTGAAGAACCCGAAGCAGAAGTGTATTTTGAAGTAGAACTTAAAAGTGAATTCAGGGAAATCATAATTATTAGGAAAAGAGAAATTCAATTGACGCATTAACTTCAAGACAAGATCTAAATGAATACATTGTTGCTCTCAAATTTGAACTAGAAGAAGTAAAAAGGGTAAAGGAATTTATGCAAGAACAACTAAATGAGAAGGAAAAAATATGTGAAATATTAGAAGAGGAAATTTTCCTATTAAGAGAAGAATTGGAGAAACTTAATTCAAATTTCAACAAGGGGACTAAATTCCTAGATCATATTCTTAGCAGGAAGAGGTATCTACTTATGAAGGTAGGTCTTAGCTATCAAGAATGTGAGGCATCCAAAAAAACGATTGCCCAAGCTCATCAAATGAAATGCATCCCAAGAATATTGATTAGAATTTTATAGCATCAAGTTGTACCTCACTTGAAGATCCAAAGCAAGTAGTACATCGAGACAAGCAGGTTCATTTCAAGGATTCTCAAGGAAATGAAAGGAATTAAAATGAAGAGAAAGAATTCATAAACAAAAATGATGAAGGAAAAATAATGAACATGGTTCATCACAAAGAATCCACAAGAAATAATGGAGCAAGTATCAAAAATTAACACTGTAATTTGGTTCATGCAAGGGTTGAACAATAAGGAAACATGACTCCACCAAGAAGCATCCTCAGAAGATCAAGGTCTCATTCTTTACCTAGGTATCAAAGTAATTTTTCTGGTTATTATTTCTCATGTACAAATTTTGGAGACAAAAAATAGGACTTCTAGACTAATGACATGGTCAAGTATAGAGGATATGATTAGGTACCTAGATGGATGCATGTGGACCAAATGAAAAGAATGCCTTAGCCATATCTACAAATATTGAAGCCCAATCTTGAATGTCACAATGAAGGCCATATAGCGTGATATTGTAGATTTAATTCTATATGATACAACAATGAAAGACATCCTATCAGTATTGTTATATGGGAAAGAGGTCAAGGAGTACCTAAATTATGTCTGATCCCTCAGAAAAATCCCTTGAATAAATCTTCTTCAAGATCATTACTCATCAAATAAAAACTTTACGAAGAAATTCTTGTATGAAGGAACTATGTGGACTATGTTTTGATGGTGATATCTCATATGTAAAAAGAATGCAGGAAAGAGCATGATATAAACGAGAGTAAAACAATTATAGTGGAAGCATGGTTTCAAGGAGAGAACAGGAACACAGTGGAAGCATGGTCTCATGGGGGTGCTATAGGTTAGAAATAAAGGATTATTGTCTAGATAGGTGCATAGGATCATTCAAGAATAGGTACTCTTACAATATCATCATCTTCGTAGCTCTCTACATATATTTGTGACCCTTTTCTATTGATTTCGAAGGGGGAGAGATTGTAGACATTGATGAAACAAGGAGAGATTGTAGGTATTACATTTGAGCAAGGAAATATTGCAGCACTTCACTTGTATAGGAGGAGCTCTTTATTAGGTTTAACATCCAATGACCATCATTGATAAAGGGGGATATTTTTTCACATAGTGTTGTCATTGATGACAAATCGATGTTATTGATGTCAAAGGGACGTATGGGACAATAGTAGGAGAACTATCCTTTATCATCAAAGGAGAAACAAGAATCTTTCTTAAGTAGTAAGATCATTTGTCTTTTGTTGATACCTTTCCAATGGTATATTCTTCTTAGAAAACTTCTTCTCGGATGAGAAGTTATCGCTAGTTGAAAATCAACATTAAATTATGTCAATTTACAAGGGCCAAATATAAGTCCAAACCCAAATTATTTAAGGGTTAAAAAGTGGGCAAGTTATAGGTAGATCCAATATTGACACAATAATAAACAACCACCATTGTTAAAAAATGTGCACTATTAACGTAGTTACATGGCATGCATGTTTCATATAAATTAATAATCAAATGAAAGACAAGCAACATGATATTTAATTTATTTTCCAAGACAAATCGAATGTCAACACATGGCATCATTAAATTGCTTGATGATGTGGAGTTTGATGACATCAGCATTATGAAGTGGAACCACTAGAGGTTTCCATGTGGAAATGATAATGGCATTGTTGGATTAGTAATTAGTTCAAAGCAAGGTGACATGTGGCTCCCTTATGGGCTGCTAAATGGAACAATGACATCATTGAAGGAACAAATTATGACCCTAAGGTCAATCTCATATGAATTGGGTCATGTGGATGTTGAGCATGGAGATTTAGTAACTAATGTCATATGGCATGGCGACATAAGGCTGATGGTGCAAGAATTATTTAAATGGTGAAAATGCAACATGAAAATCTAAATTTAATTTTCCCCTTGAATTAAATTAGGAATAAAATCATAATTCCACATCACAAGACAACATGTACTAGTTAACTAAGTTAAATTGACTTAGTTGGACTAGTTAATTCGATTTGAGGGTATAACTTGAGTCATGTAGAGTGTCTCCTACAAGGAGCCTTAGTTGAGTTTATTTTTAGTTGTAATTAATTAATTCAACTTAACTAAGTTAAAGTCAATTAGACTAGCTCCAACTGATGGAGGAACTTTCCAACAATGTGGTGTTTCTTCATGTGTTCAACCAGTTAACTGATGATTCACACACAAATAACTCATGCATGTCAGATCTAAGAGTTACCCAATTGAGATTAGATTTCAGGGACAATCTACTATCAGTTATATAATCATTTGAATTGTACAAGTGGTGCATGTAGTTAGAGGAAGGCCTATGAGGGTTGCACACTTCCAACTGAGGAATTTCCTTAATTAATAGGGGATAATTCCCAAGGAAATAGTGCAAGGAATAGGCACTTGGTTAAGAAAAAATATGGTTAAGTATTGGCCTGGGCTTATCTAGGAAGTTGTGAGACAGATAGTGATAGTGGAGAGGTTTCTCGAGATTGAGCAAACCATTATAATATTCTCATATTTTATAACTAATGCAAAATAAAGATAGCATGGGTTTTTAGTTGTGGCTTTCCCCATGAAATCATTGTGTAATGTGCTGATTGAATTCTTTCTCTTGTATGCTTCATGATTTTGCAATCATTTAATTGTTTCCACTAATGATTAGAGTAGATTCAAGTATATTGTTTTAGTAAATTAAAATTATCATATTGAATCTAAAAGGAATTTCTACATGGTATCAGAGAAGAAATCACTCTAGCATAGGATAATATGAGTTTGTATTTTACAAGTGAAATCGAATTTGCAGTATCATTCTTCAGAGTGAGCAGGATGTCGTTCTACGGATTGTGACTTGAATATGCCCTTGAGGGTAGTTTGAACTATATTTCTTGGAAGGATAGGATGGAGGTAGTGTTAGAAGACAACTAGCTGAAGGAGTTCATAGACACTGATATTCCTAAGCACCCAAAAACAAATTTTCAAGATCTGGGAGAGTGGAAGAAATGTGTTGAAAATACAAGAAGGATCATACTAGAAGGAGTTTGAGATCATATTTTCTCAAACCTCCATGGGAAGGAGACTCCATATGCAATGTGGATGGCCTTGAAAAACCTATTTCAAAACAACAGTGACCACAGGAAGATGACACTAAAGGGCAAGCTTAGGAAAATCAAGATGGAGAAGGGTGACACAATACCAAAGTGCTTGACAAAGTTCACCCAGTGTTGAGACAAGATTGTAAGTGTTGGTGTTATAGTTGTTGAAGATGATATGGTTATCTTAGCACTTCTAGGCCTTCCCAAGAGCTGGAATAGCTACTAGGATTCAGAAAATGGGAGGTAGAAGCTACCAGAGTGGGAGCATTTGTGGTCTAACTTGGTGCAAGAAGAGATTCATCGAAACACCAGAGATGGATCCTCATCCAAGAATGATGAAGAGGAGAATTGTGCCTTAGCTGGAAAGGAGAAGAAAGGGAAAGGGTATTCATCCCATTCCAAATCAAATTCCAGTCAGGGTGGCAAGAAGGAGGACTTGTTGAACATTAAATGTTTTGACTATCACGAGCTTAGACATTATGCTACAAAGTGTCCACACAAGAAGGCCAACAAGAATCCCTCGGGAGGAGCAGCAACTAAAGCTCCTGTTTTACAATTCGAGTTGGACTTTAGCCTATTTTCTTGCATGGTGACATCAGTGATGGGTAGTGTGTGGTATATGGATAGTTGAGCCTCATTCCATATGACTGACAATAAAGACTTCTTCAGTGACTTAGAGGACAAGGACTTCCAGATGAACATCGAAATGGGAGATGAGGGAAGGTATAGCGTGACCGACATCAATACTATTAGTTTTCAAAGGGAGTCTTATTCTTCTCTCACATTAAAATATGTCATGTATGTTCTAGGTTTGAAGAGAAATTTTGTTTTAGTTGCTATGTTGGAGGACGTGGCTACAATGTGATATTTAGCAAAGGAAAGGCTTTTCTTCCTCACATAGCCTCGGGACAAGTGAAGCAGATCAAGGTTTGAGTGAAGAACCTCTAAAAATTGGATGTAGAATATTGTGTTGCTTTGAGCATAAAAGCAAAGAAGGTGCAGAGTCTAGACATCGATGAGTTGTGGCATATAATATTTTGTCACTTGCATGACGAAGCATTGAATATCATTTAGAAGATGCCTACAGGACTTCCCAAGGGTACCCTAGAGCATAGAGATACATGCAAAGGGTGTACATTATGGAAGTACATCAAAGACACCTTTCATGATAACGACAATCAAGCACAAATGATACTTGAAAGAGTTCACTCAAATATGTGTGGATGTATTCGACAACCTCCACAACCAAGCATAGGTATTATGTAATATTTTTAGATGATTTCTCACGTAAGTGATGGATTTTCTTCATGTGGAAGAAAGAACAGACGTTCTCTAAATTTTATGAATTTAAAACACTTGGTTAGAAAGGAAGTGGTAGGAAAGTGAATTGTCTCATGAGAAATAACAGTGGATAATATGTTTCGAATGAATTAAAAAACTTTTTTGCATCACAAATAATTTGACGGGAGTTAATAGAACCCCATAACCTGCAGCATAATGTGGTTTACGAAAATAAGAACAGAAGTATTGCAGGAGATGCACGGGCACAAGATCAGGGTCTATTATTGCACTTATGGGTTGAAGGATGCAACAAAACTATATATGGGCAGAACAAGAGTCCTCATCGGATTCTCGGGATGAGTACACCAGAAGAAGCCTTTTCAAGTAAGAAACTAGATGTGCCACAATTCAGGATATTTTGTTCATCAGTTACTGTCATGTTACCAAGGATGCAAGGAAAATCCTAGAGCCAACAATTGAGTTGGGCATATTTGTGGGGTACACTGATACACCTCGCAGCTATTAGGTGTACCTTCCATCTCACAGCATGATAGTGGATCATAGAGATGTGAAGTTCAATGAAGATAATTCCATGAGATGTTCCCTTGAGAGGGAGCTTCAGTTGCATGGAAATGAGGAGCTATTAGCTCCAAAGGGAGAGCCTAAGGATGATGTGGAGCAACCATATGTAGAGGAGAAGAGAGTGGAAGAACTCATTCACGCATACAGTTCCATAGATGGAAGGAAGTGCACCAGAGAGGCTAACAGATTGATGCATGATGCTAAAGAGAATGTGGGAGCACCCACGTCACAACACAGGCAGAGGAGGTCACTAGATCAATACACTCGCTACATGGCTATGATGAGCGAGAGTGTGGAGATTGAGCCATACTCATTTAAGGAAGCAGTGCAGAAACCAATTTGGGTTGATGCCATGGCAGAGAAGCATGACTTCATTATCATAAACAGTGTTTGGGAAGTGGTCCCAAGACCAGAAAACAAGTCAATGGTGATTTCTAGATGGCTTTGCAAGGTAGATCAAGTAGCAGATGGGAGCATGGAGAAACACAAGGCCATATTTGTGGCTAAAGGGTTCTCTTAGGTGGGGGGAATTGATTATGAGGAGACCTTTGCTCTAGTACCAAGGTACATTTCAATCAGATTTATTCTATCACTTTCAACATAGATCAGATGGATGTGAATACAACCTTCCTCAATGGAGTGATTGAGGAAGAGGTTTACATTGAGCATTCAGAAGGATTTTAGACCTTCAACAAAGATTCACATGTGTGCAAACTCAAGCCAATGTTGTATGGATCGAAACAAGCACCTTGTGCTTGATACACCAGGATTGACAGGTATTTCATCAAGTTGGGCTTCACCAAAAGTGAAGCAAATGTAAACCTTTACCATATTATATTTGAAGGTAAATTATTGATTATATTATTATATGCCAATGATTTAATTCTAATAGGCGATGAGAAGTTGGTAAAATCATGTAAAGAGGATCTTACAAGAGAATTTGAGATGAAGGACTTGGGGCTCATGTATTATTTCCTTGGTATGGAAGTAGTAAAAGAAGACGAGGAACTATTTATCTCTCAGGGAAATTATGCCAACAAGAAAGTGAAGAAGTTCCATATGGAGAGAAACAAAAACATGGAGATTCCTCTAGCAAGGAATTGGAGGAAGGAAGATGCTACTTCTGGTGAAGTAATGGAGGATACTATATATAGGGATCTTGGGGGTTCACTTATGTATTCGGTGAACACATGACCGGACATATTTTTTGCATTTAACCAGCTGAGTCAAGAAATGGTTAAGCTAACCAAACTCTATTGGAAGGCAGCTAAACATGCATTGAGATACCTCATGGGCACTACTCAGTTTGGTCTTTACTATAGATGAATAGAGGGAGTGAAGCTTCAAGGCTTCACAAATGTATATTGGGAAGGGATTCCATCCAACATGAAGAGAAAATAAGGAGGAATAATGAGTATAGGTCAGTAGAATTTTTTTGGTACAACAGGAAGTAGAGATCAATTACACTCAGTTTGGAAAATGCAGAGTACATGGTTGCTAGTCAAGCAGCTTATGAGGCTATCCGGATGAGGAAGATCCTTGTTGGGTTATTTTTTCAGTATATGGATCCTACGATGATTTACTATGATAATCATAGTGTATCAAACTCTATGAGAATCCAATTTTTCATGATCGGTCCAAGAATACCGACATCTAGTGTCACCATCTATGAGATTCTGTGCAGTGTAGAATCATGTTGCTAGAGTACATTCCTACAAAGTAACAAGATGCAGATATTTTGAAACAGGCATTATCAAGATGAAAATTTGAGTTTCATAGAGGTAGGATCAAGGTAGCAGATAATCCCTTTCTTATTGAGAGGGAGTATTAAAAATGCAAAAATAAAATCCTAATTTAATTTTGTCCTTAAATTAAATTAGGAATAAAATTGTAATTCCACATCATAAGAAAACTTGTAATAGTTAAATAAGTTAAATTGACTTAGTTGGCTTAGTTAATTTGAGTTGAGGGTCTAACTTGAATCATGTAGAGTGTCTCCACATTATAGGAGCCCTGGTTGAGTTTATTTTGAGTTGTAATTAATTAATTCAATTTAACTGAGTTAAATTCAATTAAACTAGTTCCAACTAATGGACAAACTAGTAGGAGGTCAGACAGCGGGGTGTCGCTTCATGTGTTCAACTAGTTAACTGATGATTCACTCATAAATAACTCATGAATGTTAAATTTGAGATTTTCCCAGTTGAGATTGAAGTTTAGGGACAATGTACTATCAGTTGTATAATCATATCAATTGAATAGGTAGTGCATGTAGTCATAGGAAGGCCTATGAGGATTGCACAATTCCAGTTGAGGAATTTCCCTAATTAATATTGGCTAATTCCAAGGAGACAACACAGGAAAATAGAGACTTGGGAAACCAGAAATGTGGTTAAGTATTGGCCTCGACTTGTCTATGAAGTTGTGAGACATATGGAGATAGTGCAGCAGTTGCCCAGGCTTGAGAAAAGAATTGTAATCTTCTCATATTTTCTAACTAGTGCAATATATAGATAACAACAGTTTTTGTTTGTGGCTTTCCCCAGGAAATCATTGTGTAATGTGGTGATTGAATTATTTTTCTTGTATGCTTCATGATTTTGCAATCATTTAATTGTTTCCACTGATGAGTAGAGTAGATTCAAGTATATTCTTTTAGTAAATTACAATTAGCAGTTTGAATCTACAAGGAACTTCCACATGAAACACTTTTTGGTTGATCCATGTTTATGGGACCCAAGGGTCAACCCCTATCTATATATCTACAGATATATAATTATATATATTACATATTATAATATATATATAATATAAATAGATATTAGTAATATATATATATATATATAATATAATATATATATAGATATATATATTATATATATATATTTATTATATACTATATATTAATTATATATATATAAATATATTATACATAATATAATATATGAAAGCAATAGTTCATCAAAGGTGTGTGAGCTTGTGCACAATGCAATTTCAAGTTTGAGCAGCTCAGTGAACTAGGTGTGAGCCATTGGCGAAACTTTGAGTCTTCAACACAAAGGTTGTGGTTTCATTTTCATTCAGAATTTTTTTTTTTTGGAAGCTCACTGGATAATTGTGATGGCATAACTATTTATATTAACACTAGTATGAATGGGAATAAGTCGCATATCATTCAAGAAATGGTTCGAATAGGTTGAAGCCACATATAGACTAAGCTCTAGCCTGAATGGGTTGAAGCTCAAACCCTAATTTTCATTAGTCAAATTCACACATTGTCCGAGTACTAGTTTGAATGGGTTGAAGCCTGATCCCTAGTTTGAAGGAGATGAAACCACATAACATCTGAAAACTGGTTTGAATGGGTCGAAGCCACAAATATTTCAAGCACTAGTTTGAATTCCCAAAGAAACATATCATCTAAGCACTAGTTTGAATGGATCTAAGCCACATATAGTCCGAGCACTAGTTTGAATGGGCCAAAGCCAAAACATTTCTAAGTTTTGGTTTCAATAGGTTGAAGCCACATATAGTATGAGCACTATTTTGAATGTGAAAAATCCAAATAGAGTTTGAACACTAGGCCAAAGCCACAAGAATGGTTTGGCAAGACTATCTCATGCCATGGTTCAAAGAGGGCATAACCACATTGTACTATACAATCAAGCAGTGACTACCCCATAGTTCTAAGAGAATCGAGGCTATGAGAACCATGAACTTTCATATTTGAATGAAGGTTTAATGTTGCATGGCACATCTTGTTTGATTGGAGGCTTATCATATTCTATTGGAGGTTTGATGTTGCATGGTTCATCATGTTTGATTAGCAGAGGCTAATACATAAATTTTGATTTGATTGGTGGGGAAGGTCCATGTCCTTGACCCTAATCGTACCACCATATATTGAATATAATGAAGGGAACATGATGGATTTACAAGTTACATGACAAAGAATAATTGGTAAGGTGTATATGTTGCAGACTTATGGTCACGAGTTTGACCCTTGATAGTGGAAAGGTCGATGTTTTTTATTTAAATATATTTTTTCATTTTATTGAATAGTTTACCACTTTCGAATGTAGGTGCTAGAATCTGGTAGAATTTTATGCAGTCCACGTAAATTAATAGTGTGTAGAAAATTTGATACAATCTAAAGTTATTTACAATTACTTTTCATATATGGGGTCCATATTTGTCCAAATTGAGATATGAAAGAAGTTGGATGATTGCATCTTAGAGATTAATGTAAATCATATGTGATGGAAAAAATATCTTATGTTAATTTTGAAGGTATATGAGTATGTTCTAGGTATTTTGGATATAATAATTAAATAGGTTCCAACGAAGGGTTTGAAATACCAGATTGCAATTCTGGTTGAAGTAGAATATGGGAAGTAGTATGGCAATGAGTAGGAGTGCTTGATGTGACATTTTGGTGTAGGGTGTATAACACTTGTTTTAGGAAAAATTTATCTTGTGGAAAAGAGAGATATCCCTATATTTGGTACCCATATCTAGAACAAAACAAACAAGAACATTTAGCTTTTCCTAACTCCAATACAATCAAATCATTAATGAAAATGAGAGTGAGATTATCTCATACATTTTATCGAAGGTTGTCTTTATTGGTTGTTTGGAATGTTACAACTTCCATCTTTATCCTCAATTCTCTCGAAGAAAAATTATTTTAGACAACACAAACAAACAAACATCAAAGCACATATAATCCAAAAAGCATTTGATAAAACTTATATATGTGATCAAGGAAATATATAACAAAAATTTCCAAACAGATAAACAGAAATTGTGGGAAAGGAACTGACCTGAAATTGATCTAAGACAAACAATAAGGTATTACAGACTCATGTACGTGTATGTGCCTATATTATTTTATGCAATGGATCGATAAGATTGTGAAATACACAAGCAAAGAAGTAGTTAAAGAAAACATAACATGCAAACATATAAACAAAACAAGTTTAATAAGGAGTTCACCCAATACTCCTGGGCTACGTCTCCTGGTCCAGCAGTGGTGGCCTCTCTATTATGTCTTCATAGTAGAGTTTTCTTTACAACAGTGAGCTCAATTTGAGTCTCACACAATAGATACAAATCAGTAAGACTGTACTTGGATCCCCCAAAATCTCTGGAGTACATAGACTCTCCTTACTGACTCTTGGTCTCTGTTGACTACAATAGTACGAGCCCAATCTAAGACTCAATACATGATAGGTGTGTAGAGGAGTTCACTTGAACCTCTCAAGCCTTCTCTGGAGTACACAAACTCTTTGACCCTCTATGTCTCTATCCTAATCCTGGTTCGATGCTGCCTTTGCTTTTGTAGGTCAGCTCAGCTTCTTCTCTCTACTTTCAGCTTACTGCCTACTACTCTTCCTCTCTCTCTATCAGTTTTTGGCTTTAAAGCCAATCTGCTTCCTAACTGTTCGTTTCTCCTACCTCTGTTTGTTTGGATCCCTCTGTCCTACGTAATCAGTCACTATATAATGCCTCACAGGAAGGTGGCCACCTATTTCATAACGGATGAATGTTAGTTCTCTTAGACATATTTGAAATGACCGGTTTTTTTGTTAACTCCAAGAATGCCCGCGAAAGACAACCTTCGACCAATGCATCATCCATATCAAACTTCAAATCCTATGTGATCTTGCTTTATAATCTTGTCAAATCCGGTCATCCATTGGAAAGCGTTTCCGTCGTTGATCTGGGGACCCCAGTTCCGACGATCATCGTTCATATCAAGCGACTAAGTAGCATGAATTTTACACGTTTGATGTGAGCAGTTATCTCTCTCCCTATCGGGACACGTGGTGATCGCTGTGTGGCATCGGGCGGAACTTAGTTGAAACGGCTTTACCATTCGAAGCCCGTACGATATCCTACTAGTTTTGTGGAATCCCGCTCCAATGGAACTGAAACAATATTTTCTATGTTTTATAATTATTTCAAATCCGGGTGCTTGTGGCTTCTCTTCACTGAGAGGTTTGCCATGCGATATGTGATTAGTGACTTATCGCTAATCACATATTGGAAACTACCTCCGCTGCTTAAATTTGTCCCTGCATTTGATGGTTGGTGTCACTGTGTGTTACCATGGTCCACCGCTCTACGTGCTAGATCAATGACCCTCGTTGATCCACACTAATCGCCATTGCAATTGGTTGAGGATTCTCTCTGATAGCTTGATCTTTATAAGACTTTGAATCTTTGGCATACTTTTAGAGAGTTCATGAAAAATTAGAGAGTGTTCTAGGATCCATTTTGGATCACGCCTTCCCACTAAAAAAGCTTTTGGACCACCAAAAGTTGGTTTTTAAACATCAGTTAAGTGAGGATATAGATTCCTTGCTTGCCCAATTTCTATCCATCTTGCACTACTTGGTTTTGAACCTTTGATTCCAATTCTGAGGTACCCAACATCCCCTCTACGTGTAGTTCTCACCTTCTTGTCCAGAACTATATCTTCCTGTAGCTGATTGAGATATTCAGGCAACAGATCATCAATAGAAGGAAATTGACTCTGCTCTTGAAAATCTTCAATCAATGAAGGTTCAAACAATCTCAAGCTTTCTGCATTAACTACTGAATAGATATGCATGTAAGCTGGGAAATCAAGGCGAAAAGAATTCTGACCGATTTTCTCAAGGATTTTGAAAGTTCCATACCTTATTAGCTTCACCTTGCATTCTACCTTTTCTGATATACAACCAGACTTGATCACCAACTTGGAAGCTATGCTTAGTCTGATGCTTATCATGTCTTGCCTTGTACTTGGCTTGGTTCTTTTCTAGTTGTTCCTATATTTCGTGGTGAATCTCTTGGATTTGTTCAATGAACTTGGTTGCCTTGTCCACATCATTGTGTCCATCAACCTCTATGTCTTTACCAAAGACAAAATCCAAGGGAGACCTTGGTGTGAAACCAAAGCAGGTCTCAAAAGGAGATCTCTATGTAGAAGAATGTGTAGCTCGGTTGTAAGCATGTTGCACATAACACAAATGTTCATCCCAAAGCCTGGGATGCTTGTTGCAATAGACTCTGAGCAACTGGATCACTATCCTGTTGACCACTTCTGTTTTGCCATCTATTTGTGGATGAAAGGCTGTGCTCTTCTTCAATCTGGTGTCCATCAATTCCCACAGACTTGACCAAAATTTCCCAACAAATCGGGAATCTCGATCAGATACAATGGAAGTGAGTAATCCAAAATGAACCCACACATGTTGAAAGAACAACTTTGTCTTTGTTCAACTATAATCTGTTTGTTACAAGGTATTGAAATACACATTTTTCCAAACCTATCCACAATAACATATAAATACTCATGACTTTTTCTAGATTTAGGCAATCCCCCAACAAAGTCCATGGAAACACTTTCCCAAGGATGAGAAGGGACTGGTAGTGGAGTGTACAAGCCTAGTTTTCTATTGTTGGGTTTGGTTTTAGCACAATGGTACACCCTCTTACATATCTAGAAATTGTTTCATTCATTTCTGGCCAATAACAAAATATTTGCAACTGTGCAACTGTTTTACTTACCCTAAAGTGACCTAATATTAGAGAAGTGTGTGCTTCTCAAATTATCTTTACTCTTTCGGTTTGAGGAATGCATAACTTTTCAAAATAATACAAGAGTTGGTCCTTAACATGATAATCCAATTCTTCTACTTGTTTGCCATGACTTAAAGTTTCATATACATCTTTAAAATCTATATCTTGAGCATCCTGTTCAATGTAGCTTTCATGAAATACTAAGTTATGCTTAAGTATAGTAGATGCATTTATGATTGGTTTGGACAACATATCTGCAATTTTATTGTGTATGCCCTTTTTATATCTGATGACAAGATGAAATTGTTGTAGAAAACCCATCCACCTATAGTGTCTTGATTGCTGCAACTTAGGTTTGTGAGTGTAAATATTGAAGTGGGTTGATATCAGTATGTATAACTTCTCTTTGCCCATTAAATAATGTTTCCACTTTTTCACACTCTGTACTAATGCATACAATTCTTTATCATATGTGGGATAATTAACTACTGTAGAATTAAATGTCTCAAAATGATAACATATGGGTTTACTATGCTGCATCAACACTGCTCCCATGGCAAAGTCACTGGCATCCATTTCAATCTCAAAGGGTCTTTGAAGATCGGGTAGTGCTAGTACTGGTGCTATATTAATCTTTTCTTTTAAGGTGTCGAAGGCTTTCTTCTATTTTCCTCCCCATTAAAACACCTTGTTCAATCCTATTAAAGCATATAAGGGAGCTGCAATCAAGGAAAAGTTAACAATAAACTTTCTTCAATACCGTGCTGCTCCTAGGAAGCTTCTAACTTCTGTAGCAAATTTGTGTTTAGGCCAATTTATAATGACTGCAACCTTAGAGGGATCTATCTTCAATTCACCACCCCCTACAAAATGACCCAAATAATTCAAAGATGTTTTGCTAAATTCACACTTTGATAGCTTAACATAAATATTTTGTCTTTTTAAAACATCTAGAGTCTGCTTTACATGCTTCAAATATTCTTCCCATGTTTTACTAAATACAAGAATGTCATCTAGATATACAATGACAAAATCATCAATAAAAGGTCTGAGTACATCATTCATTACTCTCATGAAAGTAGCAAGAGCATTACTTAAGCCAAAAGGCATAACTAACCATTCATATAGTCCCTGCTTTGTCTTGAAAGCATTCTTCCATGCATCTTGCTCTGCAACTATGACTTGATGGTAGCCATTATGCAAGTCCAACTTGGAAAAGTAAACAACTTCTTTCAACTAATCTAATAGATCATCTATGCAAGGAAGGGGATAATGATTTTTGATCATTATCTTATTCAGTGCTCGGAAATCAATGCACATTCTCCATGAGCCATCTTTCTTTCTCACCAAGACAATTAGAGACCCACATGATGATGTGCTAGGTCTTATGAACCCTTTCTCGAGCATCTCCTGTACCTGCTTTTGATTTCTGCATTCTCTAAAGCGGACAACCTGTACATTCCGATGTTAGGCAATGGAGCATCTTGCTGCAAATTAATATCATGTAATATTTCATTTTTGGGTGGTAGACCTTTAGGTTCTTGAAATAGTATATCATATTCTGAAACAATTTTTTCTAAATAAACTTGTTGTTTAGCATTACATCCTTCAAATACATTGGTTTTATCAGGTTTCTTTTCCTTTACAACCATCAATAAAAATTGTTTACATGAATTTACAATTCTTTTCATCTACCCTGAGTTTATGAGAGTATAATTATTCTTGAGTTTATGAGCTCTTACAATATATTCGATTCCATCTTTAATGAGTTGATACTTGTTTTCATCTCTATAGAAAATGGCTTTTCTATCATACAAGTAAGGACTTCCTAAAACAATTCCACATATATCCAAGGGAACTATATCTAACTCAACCTCATCTACAAATGTTGACCCAAAAGAAAACCTAAGTTTACATTGTCTAGTCACTTGTAGTTTTGCTTTATCACATACCCAACCCAATGGATGTGGCTTCTTATGAGGTGTGGTTAGTGTTATCACCCCAAGAAACTCTCCTAGTTTGTATCTCAGAGATGCTCGGGAACATTACAAACTCAACATGATGTTGGAAATGCATGAATGGAAGGAATGATGCTTGTTCAAGCCAGATAACCACTCCTACTTTTCTTGACTCTAGACATGCGTGAACACCCCCAGACTACAAGGCTTTAGGCCACCAATTACTCACAGTTTAAGAATTGGGTGAACATGGAGAATACTAACCACACCAGCAGATGCACAGGACCCTGTGATGGCCGGCTGCAACCAGTAAAGAGGTCTGCAAATATGTTTCCTCATGCACAGACACGATGACAACTCTCTGTCACTAAGTAAACCGAAACCTGAATAACACATTCACTGATACAAACAAGAATTTAACACAGAGGTAGGATGATAGCTCCTCTAATGCTAAGTATCAAGAGTTCATGAAAAATGCATAACAAGCACAACCTAGAATAGACTAGCAGTGAAAAGTGAGCAATTAATAACAAAAGAAGCTTGTATTAGCTAAAAATGAAGACGAGACACTACAAGTATCAAAGCAGTTACAGTCTCCAGAAGTTGAACCTTACATCAAAACAACAACCATAAACCTTGATTACATCTGTTTTTGGGTACACATAGAGTTTCATTACAAAGATGTTCTGCTATTATAGGCGTGGAGGGGTCATAATTGACCACCAACCACTTTAACTATCTGATGGAGTTTCTAGTGCAATCTGCCTGCTTCAGTGGATGAATTTGATCTTCTCGGATGCTCTATTGTCCTTCTTGAGCAGGTGGAGTGTCGTATGGAAAAAGTTCCATAACTACTAAATGCGCTGATCTACTCGAGGCATGTTCTTTTTCCTTCTTGGCCATTCTGTTTCTTGAATGCGGTGGTTGAAGAGTAACTGCACAAAGTACTGAACACTGGCCACCTTCGTCCTTTCGAGAGTATGAAATGGCTATGGACGTGGACAATATGGATGGGTGAAGAAGGAAGATCAGCTGTTGGATCACGCAAATAGACGATGGACATGGCGTAGGGGGAGGTATCGGGAGAAACAGGAGTAGATAATCGTGAGCTGTTGGATCTCGGGCGGGAAAATCCAACGGCTATCGGGCAGAAGAGATGCATGGGGGGTTAACGTGCAGGCAAAGCAGTTTCGGTGGCAGGCGGTATTTATCGCATCACTTTTGGAGGGTGAGCGGTAATCGTACAAGGGTGAGCGATGCGAGTTATCAGGGGACATGGTGGATTGGACGGGACGAAAACCACTTTGATCGCGAGTTAACGCGCAGTCAGTTTGTGGGCATGGGAGGAGCGAATGCCATCCGATCGCAGCGGAGTTGATCGAATGACATGGGTTTGATCACACAATTTTCGTTTGATGTGATAGGGAAACAACATGTTAGGGGTTTTGTAAAAGCACGTGGCTATATGGGTTTAAAAATTAGCACCTAGGGGCTTGATGAAATAGGGGCTTATGCTGAGTTTTGGAGGAAAAGAAAGATGGCGGGGGGTTAAAAGAGTGTAAGGAGAATAAAGGAGAGGGAGAAATAGACTACTACGAGCTGCCTCTAAGCATAACACACAGCCAAGCTTGTATTTGATCCTCCTAATGTCAAGACATGTAGCAGAGCTAACACTGGCTCCTTCTGGGGATGAGATCCTCCCTGTGAGGTCTCAAGAACCTGTAGATCAATGCCTTTTCGATGAAAACAAATTAGTAAATTCCTAGTGTTCCATTGGGCATGGAGTCTACTGAGCTTACACTAAAACTGATAAAACAACCTATTTACAATTTTAAGGCCCAAGACCTTAAACAATATAAATTTTCAGAAAACGCCCATTAACTAGGCCATAAGAAACTGCTTCTCCTCCCATACTTTACAGTAGGAAGGTATTGTTCCCTTGGATCTGAGAAACGATAAAAGGCCCTGTCCATAAAGCATCAAACTTCCCATGGTTGCCTTTCTTCTCTTTCAGTGCATCCCACTTCAAAACCAAATCTCCAACCTGAAAATTATCTATTTTTGTCCTTCTGTTAAAAGCATCCTTGATCTTCTTCTAATGTGTTGCAGACTTTTCAACCAATTGTTCTCTGATTTGATGTACCTCTGCTAAATCAGTGATCCTTTTTTCCATATCTTCTTCCTCATTCTGTTCTTGTTGTAGGAACTTTGCCACAGGGAGAGTTAACTGAATTGGGAACACAGCTTCAGTGACATATACCAGCTTGAATGGAGAATTCCCGGTGGATTTCTTAATGGTCACTCTGTCATCCCATAGTGCATATTTGAGCTTAAAATCCCAATTCTTTTTGTTGTCCTCCAACAGCTTTTTAATTATTCTTATCAGACTCTTGTTGGAAGATTCTGCTAGACCATTGCCTTGAGGGTAATATGAGGTGGAATGAACTAGTTTAATACCCATTGAATTGCACATGTCCACCGATTATTTTGCTCTGAAGGCTGTTGCATTATCTGTGACTAATCTATGTTGACAACCAAATCTGATGAAGATATTCTCTGTCAAAAAATTCATGACCACATTATGATCAACCTTTCTGGTAGGGATGGCTTCAATCCACTTAGTAAAGTAATCGGTGGCTAGTAGGATCCATCTGTGTTGGCCACTGGAATGTGGATTGATTTCTCCAATGAAATCCAAGCCCCACTGCTGAAGAGGGCCATTTGCATGTATTGGTTTTAAGGGCAGGGACTTCAATTGTTGTTTTCCTTCAAATCTTTGGCAACTGTCACAAGATTTAACAAATGAAAACACATCAGAAAATAAGGTGGGCCAATAGTACCCAGCTTTGAGGATTTTGTGGGCTGTAGTCTTCTAGTACTGGTATCCTCCACACATGCTGGAACGAAATTGTTGCATAACCTCCATTGATTGTTCTTTGTCTAGAAATCTTAAAAGCATTCGAGAGGGATCCCTCCAGTAGAGCAAATTTTCGTGGATGCAGTATTTTGCTGCTCTGAGTTTGATAGTTCTAGCTTGGCTTGTGCTTAAGCCTGGAGGAACTTCTAGCTTCAGCAAGAATCTAACTATTACAAAATACCAATCACAAGAAGCTATATTTTCGGCCAATGTTTGATTTTTTGTTGGTTCAGTGGTGGCTTCTTCTTCTGTCTATTTTCTAAAATTGAGCCCATGAGATTTATGTCCAGTGTTCTGCAATTTTCTTCAGCCAATAGTTTGGCAAGGCCCTAACCCTTGACAAGATTGGTGGGCTTCAGTTCTATATTAAACTCAATTATTTTTGCAATCCATTTAGCCCTTCTTCCATCAGCATCGGGCTATGTTAAGACATATTTTATTGAAGCAGAGGGTACATAGGCAATTATCTTGGAATGCAGAATATAAACTCTGAAGGCTTTCAAAGACTTGATAAGAGCATATGCTTGTTTCTCGATGATATCATACCCCAGCTCAGCATCCCTTAAGGTTTTGCTGAAGAATGCCATTGGATGCTCTGAACCTTCTTCATCTGCTTGCAATAAAACTGCTGCCAAGGTGTCTTCAGAGCAAATGAAAATATATGGAACTCCTTACTATAATCTAGACTGCTTAGAGTGGGAGCTTCCATAATGTCTTTCTTAATGGACTCAAAGGATCTT
The DNA here is from genome assembly GCA_000404065.3 of Pinus taeda. Classification (NCBI taxonomy): domain Eukaryota; kingdom Viridiplantae; phylum Streptophyta; class Pinopsida; order Pinales; family Pinaceae; genus Pinus; species Pinus taeda. The sequence continues at coordinate 76,509 of APFE030978381.1, forward strand.
CTTGCTGCTTCGGTCCATTTGATCTCTAACCCATTTTTCAACATGGAGGTAATATGCTTCACCAGTTCTGCAAAATTTGGGATAAACCTCCTCAAAAAGTTTATTTTTCCCAGAAAGGATTGGATATCTTTCTTTGATCTCAGGACAGACAAAGTCTGTATTTCTTTTACTCTTTTTGGTCAATCTGGACACGTGCAGTAGAAACAATATGTCCTAATAACTTGCCTTCTTCTAAAGCAAACTGCGACTTTTTAGGATTGACTGAAATCCCAAACCTTCTGCACTTCAAAAACACTTTCTTCAAATGTTGTAAGTGGTCATGATGACTGCTGGAGTATATTGTTATATCATTAAGGTAGATAAGGACAAAATTATCCTTCTCTCCCACAAATTCTATATCCATAGCTCTCTGAAAGGTGGCTCCAGCATTCATCAGCCCAAAAGGCATCTTGGAATACATAAAAGTGCCCCAAGGAGTGGTGAATGCAGTCTTCTCTTGATCATCCGGATGTACAACAACTTGATTATACCCTGAAAATCCATCTAGGAAAGACATCACTTTGGCTCCTGAGACCCTTTGCAGTAAATGCTCCATCTTGGGTAGAGGATAGTTTTCTTTCTTAGAGCATTCATGTAAGTTTTGGAAATCAACACAGAGCTTGATTTCTCCACTTTTCTTCCTCACCACTACTAGGTTGGCTACCCACTTGGAATATCTGAGAGGGACTATGATTTTGGTAGCCAATAGCTTCTTGATTTCTTTTTCGATTAGAGGAAGGAGCAAGGGGTTTATAGGCCTTAGCTTCTACTTGAAAGGGATGGTGTCTTTCTCTAAAGGGATTTTATGCTGGATGATCTTCCTGTCATATGTTTTTAGGTCACTATATTCCCAGGCAAAGACATCAACAAATTGCTTCATTAAATTGCAGTATTCAACACTTTGATCAACAGACAGATGAGTGGACAGATTTATGTATCTTGGTTGACCTGGACTTCCTATATTATGCTTATAGACTGCAGATTGGTCTTTTTTTTGAGCAGCCTTGTAAGGCACATCATTCTGGTCAAACAACTTTTCTAAAGGAACTAGACCCTTAGGTATATAATTACTAGGAAGTTGGACAATGCTATCATTGCCAATTTTATTTCTAAGCTAGGATTGGGGGCTTTCTTCCAAGGTTTTATTCACTTGGTCAATTTGCATTTCAGAGAATTCATCAATGACTTGCAGGAACCTATTCACTTCATCATCATCTTCAAAAACTTTCCAATGCTGGACATTATCAGGCAAGGATGGTCTGTATTTCATTTGGACTTCATAAACTAGTCTAGGAGGTAGAGGAGGGATAAACATTCTAGTAGACACAGCAAGGGAATCAACACGCTGATTTTTGTCTCTAGGGATGTATGAGATACAAAAACTATCAAAAGAATCTTTGAGTCTCCATACCTCATCTCTATATGCTTTCAGCCTTGGGTGCTTTGCTTGAAAGTTATGTTCACTTGCCAAATGATCAGATCAGCATCTCCAAACACCTTTATGTTCTTGATTCCTCTGTCTTTTGCTACATTAAGACCCAATATCAGAGCCTCATACTCTGCTATATTGTTGGTGACTTGGAAGGCTAGTGTAAAAGACAGCTGTGTGCTTTCTTGTTTTGGAGATATCAGCACCACCCTTGCTCCTGCAGTCTCCCTGGAACATGCTCCATTAAAGAACATCTCCCAAACCTAACTTCCTTGCTCTTCCTCAGCCTGAACTATTTGTTTCCTGAGTTGTATTGAGGCCTTCTGAGATTCTTCTATTTGGAGGATACATGCTCCATAGCATATATGGGATGATTAGAAGGGTTCTTATCATCACTAATGATGTATGCCACCTGTGCTTCTCTGTAAAATCTCTTGCTTTCTCCTCTAAATACTGGGATAGAGGCATAAGATAAATCATTCTGTAATGTCCCACCTAGTCTCTTAATCCATCCTCTGGATAGCAACATGCCAAACTTAGGAGCGACATCTGCTACCACAATGTCCATCACCATGCTCTTCATGGGTAGCTGAGTTAGGGTAATAGCTAGGTCTTTGATTAATCCTAAGCATTTTACTTTCCTTGAATCGAAGGAGAATAGGTCATGATATGGTCTGGTGATATCAAGGCCTAACTCTTCCATGATAGCTTTTGACATCAGATTGTGGCTAGCCCTAGTGTCTAGCAGGAAATTGTGGAGGAATTTGTCATGGATGGTCAAGGAGACATAAAAAGATGGAGAATTATCATCGACAGGTTTAGTCATGGGGCTCAGTACAACTGTAGGCTTATCATCTTGAAAATTGACGGAGTCAGTGGAGGTTTGCGTGGATTTCAGCTCAAGAGCTTCAAGGATAGGCTTTCTAAACACTTCACTCTTTACAAGTTCTAATAGAGGCACATATATTTTTAACTTCTGGACTTTTGATTCAAAAAGGGGAAGGGGACTTGTCAGGACCTCTTACCTCTTGATCTGGTGCTTTGAGGATGGCTGGATCGGCTGCTGATCTCTTCCGTCTGGTATTCTATGACTCTGTTTGGACAACAACTTTTTGGGCAGGATTCTCCTTGACATTGTTTTCTTGTGACCTGAGATTGTATCTTTGTTGTCCACCAGTCTGTAGAACAGCTTCTCTGTCCCATTCTTGACTGGTTTGGTCCTGGAGTAATGCTTCTTCATATTCAGCTAATGGCAAAAAGGCAGCACTACCTTTATCTTCCATGCAATGAATTTCATCCTCTTCTTCAAACTGTTCCTCCTCCATGATCACGTTCCGAAAAGGAGCTTTAACTTTCTGTTCTTCATTTGGTTCTTTACCCCTCTGAATGATTTGCAATTGTTCATTTGCTCTTCTAAATGGATTTGGATTTTTAGGGGCAAATGTGTTATGTTGCCTTGTCTTTCCTGAGTTCTACTCAACCTTTAGCTTAGATATCTCAGCACCCAATGACTCTATAATTCTGGTCATTTTGTCTAATTTAGGCTCCAAAGATGAAGAAAAGGAAGAAGAAGCCTCACTTTCTGCCTCCTTCTGTCAACATGACTTTTGAGCCTTGCTGCAGCCATAATATTAGATTCTACTTCTAGGGCCGCATCTTGCATATCAGCCAGAGTGGCACATCTTCTTTCTCTTAACAATAAGCAGAAATCAAAGTCAAAAGCATTGGCATAAGTAAGTTTGGCAGAGGTGGGGGTTGGCTTTACTTCAGCTGGTATCTTACTATACATGCGATTGAATCTTTTATTAAAATCAAGCAAAGATTCCCCATTTTCTCTCTTCAAGTTACCAAACTCAGTATGGTAATATAGCGAGTCTTTTTTATCTCCCCATTGCTTCAAAAATGCATCATCTAAAGCTTCAGTATCAGCAATAGATCTAGGGGTCAATTCTCTGAACCACTTTCTAGCCTCTCCATCAAGGATCTAGACAAAAACTCTCATCCACACATCATCTTCATTGATATCCAGGTTATCAGCATAACTGTAAAAAGATTCAAGGTGTTCTTCCACTGTTACCCCCTCTGTACCAGTGAAATTTGGCATATACTTCTGGTACTCCCCTACAGGCATCGCATTCAAAGGAACAAGCAACACCAAGGGTCCATACCTAGCAGCTATGATTCTTTCCATCTTTGTGAGTGCTTGCTAGCCTGCCATGACTGGGTTAGGTGGAAGGATACTGGTAGATTGAATAGTGGGGAACAATGAAATGGATGATAGAGACAAGGGAATAAGATGGACTGTATGGGAGACTTTCTTTGGACTGAGATCCAAAAAGGAACTGAATGAACAAGGAGCTTTATGAATCTCTGAAGGTGATTCTTCACTAGCAATACTAGGCTCTAATTCTTCAAACTGTGTATTCTCAACTATAACCTTCTCTTGCAAAGATACATAAGATTTCTTAGGCTTACCTGATCCTGATGCTCCTTTCTATGATGTTTTCTTCAATTTAACAATCTTCTCAGGGTCAGGCACTCGGTCAGCTGGTGATTTCTGAGGATTTCTTCGGGTATGTCTCACAAACCGAGACAAAACTATAACATGGAGTCGCCACCAGGTTGGTTCTCCAGTAGAGTCACCAGATAGATGATTACAACCAGAAATGTGCTCAGACTTTGTCTATCATCAAAATCTGGAACTGTGTCGTTCTCACCACAGAAGCTGAGCTTCAATCTCCTCTCCCCGACAACAACGCCAATCAATGTTATCACCCCAAGAAACTCTCCTAGATTGTATCTCAGAGATGCTCGGGAACATTACAAACTCAACATGATGTTGGAAATGGATGAATGGAAGGAATGATGCTTGTTCAAGCCAAATAACCACTCCTACTTTGCTTGACTCCAGACATGCGTGAACACCCCCAGACTACAAGGCTTTAGACCACCAATTACTCACAGTTTAAGAATTGGGTGAACATGGAGAATACTAACCACACCAGTAGATGCACAGGACCCTGTGATGGTCGGCTGCAACCAGTAAAGAGGTCTGCAAATCTGTTTCCTCATGCACAGACAAGATGATAGCTCTCTGTCACTAAGTAAATAGAAACCTGAATAACACATTCACTGATACAAACAAGACTTTAACATAGAGGTAGGATGACAGATCCTCTAATGCTAAATATCAAGAGTTCATGAAAAATGCATAACAAGCACAACCTAGAACAGGCTAGCAGTGAAACGTGAGCAATTAACAACAAAAGAAGCTTGTGTTAGTTGAAAATGAAGACGAGATGTTGCAAGTATCAAAGCAATTACAGTCTCCAGAAGTTGAACCTTACATCAAAACAACAACCATCAACCTTGATTACATCTGTTTTTGGGTATACATAGAGTTTCATTAGAAAGATGTTCTGCTATTCTAGGCGTGGAGGGGTCATAATTGACCACCAACCGCTTTAACCGTCTAATGGAGTTTCTGGTGCAATCTGCTTGCTTCAGTGGACGAATTTGATCTTCTCGGATGCTCTGTTGTCCTTCTCGAGTAGGTGGAATGTCGTATGGAAGAAGTTCCATAACTTCTAAATGCGTTGATCTGCTCGAGGCATGTTCTTTTTCCTTCTTGGCCATTTTGTTTCTTAAATGCGGTGGTTGAAGAGTAACTGCATAGAGTACTGAACATTGGCCACCTTTGTCCTTTCGGGAGTATGAAATGGCTATGGATGTGGACAGTATGGATGGTTGAATAAGGAAGATCGGCCGTTGGATTGCATAGATGGACAACGGCTATGGCTTAGTGGGAGGTTTCGGGAGAAACAACAATAGAGAATCGTGAGCCATTGGATCTTGGGCGGGCAGATCCAATGGCTATCGGGCAGAAGAGATGCATGGGGGGTTAATGCGCAGGGAAAGTAGTTTCGGCGGCAGGTGGTATTTATCGCATTGCTTTTGGAGGGTGAGTGATCATCGTACAAGGGCAAGTGATGCGAGTTATCGGGAACTGTGTGGCAGATGGGACGGGACAAAAACTACTTTGATCGCGAGTTAACGCATGGTTGGTTTGTGGGCACGGGAGGAGCGAATGCCGTCCGGTCACAGTGGAGTTGATTGGACGGTACGGGTTTGATCGTAAAATTTTACGTTTGATGTGACAGGGAAATAGTAGGTTAGGGGTTTTGTAAAAGCACACAATTATATGGGTTTAAAACTTAGCGCCTAGGGGCTTTACGAAACAGGGTCTTATGTCGAGTTTTGAAGGAAAAAAGAGATGGCGGGGGGTTAAAAGAGTGTAAGGAGAATAAAGGAGAGGGAGAAATAGACTGCTATGAGTTTTCCCTGAGCATAACACATAGCCAAGCTTGTATTTGGTCCTGCAAATGTTAAGACATGTAGTAGAGCTAACAGTTAGTAATCCCAGCTTCTTTACAATTGCTTCAAAAATTAAGTTTACTTGTGAGCCGCTATCAAACAAAGTATCAATATTTTGATGCTTGGAAATAACTCTAATATGAAAAAGCTCATATCTTTTCCTCTAATTTTCTTCATTATCAATAGATTGTGTAGAATTACTAGTAGATGCTTCAGAATTTTTACCTTTTATACCTGTGGTTGTGATTGTTGTTTCTTCCCCTGAGTCTAACCCCAAATCCTTCTGAATAGCTGCAACAGTCTTCTTCTTTTTTCCATTGAACTTCTTGGGCCTCAGCTCTGAATGTAGAATCCAACAGTGTTCATCATCATGCCCATCCTTCTTGTAGTGAGTGCATGAAGATTTGGTCTTCTATACAGCATTTGTCTTCCTCTCTTTCCATTTCTACTTTCTCTTTTCCTTATTCTTGCTTGCAATGGGTTTTGATGATCCCCCAACTTTTGGGTTCACATTCTTGCCTCTAGTCTCTAGATGTGTAGCCTAAACAAATACCTCATCTATGCTAGTAGAATTAAACATGAGAATGGTGTGCTTTAAATAGTTGTGTAGACCACCTATATACTTCAGCAAAGTTTTGGGTGAGTCTAAAGAAATACCTAGAATCAAAGCTCTTTTTCTAAATTCTTGGTTGTAGCTTTGTACACTTTACCCTTTTAATTGGCGAAGAGTTTGCCAACTCATCATAGCTTGCTACATATAGGCTAGTGAATAGAAATGTTTTTTAATGGCAGAAACAAATTCATTCCAGGTAGAAAGAATTTTACCATGCTTCATCAAATCAGCTTGTGTCTTGCCTTCCCACCATACTAGGTCAATGCCTCCAAGGTGTAGGCTAGCCAGCTGAATCTTTCTCCTTTCTAAATCAATGTTCTGCACTCTACAATATACATCAATCTATCTAATCCAATTATTTAGATTTTCTGCATTCAATTCTCCATCATAAAGTGGCAATAAAACTTCACATCTAATTTAATCAAAGAAGGTTTCTTCTTTTTCTTTTCAGGGCTTTCTTTATGTGAAGAAGATGACGATGAAGGTGACGATGGGGGAGATGGTGGAGAGGGCTTTTCTTCTTTTCCCTTGCCTTTTGGGTGGGAAACTGGAAGAGGTTCTTCTATTCCTTTATCTTATTTGGAGGTTGAAGATCTTCACCTCTACCTTTCTTAAATTCTCTATACATTTCTTCTACCATGGCTCTCATGGTCATGAAACTATCCATGAACTGGGAATCTAATTCCAAGGGAATTTCTTCTACCATTTTTCCTCCTAGGATAGACTCTTCCAATTTCCGGGTTATCTTCAACCAACTGTCCTTCTCCTAATTTAAGCTTTGATCTAGTTATCACTCATAAACAGTTCAACACAAGTTTTTATAACCTTAGCAACCTAAAGCTCTAATACCACTTGATCTAAAATCGATCTAAGACAAACAATAAGGTATTACAGACTCATGTGCATGGATGTGCCTATGTTATTTTTGCAACGGATCGATAAGATTGCGAAATACACAGGCAAAGAAGTAGTTAAAGAAAACATAACAAGCAAACATATAAACACAACAAGTTTAGTAAGGAGTTCACCCAATACTCCTGGGCTATGTCTCCTGGTCCAGCCTTCAGTGGTGGCCTCTCTATTATGTCTTCATAGCAAAGTATTTTTTACAACAGTGAGCTCAATTTGAGTCTCACACAACAAATACAAATTAGTAAGATTGTACTTGGATCCCCCAAATCTCTGGAGTACATAGACTCTCCTTACTAACTCTCGGTCTCTATTGACTACAATAGTATGAGTCCAATATGAGACTCAATACATGACAGGTGTGCAGAGGAGTTCACTTGAACCTCTCAAGCCTTCTCTAGAGTACACAGGCTCTCTGACCCTCTCTATCTCTGTCCTAATCTTGCCTCGATGTTGCCTTTCCTTCTGTAGGTCAGCTCGGCTTCTTCTCTCTTCTTTCGTCTTACTACCTACTACTCTTCCTCTGTCTCTGTCAGTTTGTGGCTTTAAAGAAAATATGCTTCCTGACTGTTCATTTCCTCTGCCTCAATCTGTTTGGATCCCTCTGTCCTACGTAATCAATCATTGTATAATGCGTCACAGGGAGGTGGCCACCTAATTCATAACAGATGAGTGTCAGTTCTCTTGGACATATTTAAAACGATCATTTTTTCTGTTAACTCCAAGAATGCCCATGAAACATGACCTTCTGCCAATGCATCTTCGATATTGGACTTCAAATCATATGTGATCTTGCTTTATAATCTTGTCAAATCCGATCATCCATCAGAATGCGTCTCCGCCATTGATCTGGGGGCCCCAGATCTGACGGTCATCATTCATATCGGGCAGCTAAGTAGCATGATGTTTACCCATCTAATGTGAGTGGTTCTCTCTCTCCCCGCCAGGATGCATGGTGATCGCTGTGTCGCATTGCGCGGAACTTGGTCAAAACCGCTTACTGCTCGAAGCCCGTCTGATATCCTACCAGTTTTGTGGAATCCTGCTCTGACAGAACTGAAACAATATTTTCTACATTTTATAATTATTTCAGATCCGGGTGTTCGAGGCTTCTCTTTACTGAGAGGTTTGCCCTGCGATATGTGATTAGCGACTTGTCGCTTATCGCATATCAAAAACTACCTCCACTACTTAAATTTTTCCCTGCATTTGGTGGTTGGTGTTAGCGCGCGTTACCATGGTCCGCCGCTTTGCACGCTTGATTGACGACCCTCGTTGATCTACGCCAATCGCCATTACAGCTGTCTGAGGATTCCCTCCAATAGCTTGATCTTTATAAGACTTTGAATCTTTAGCATAATTTTTAGAGAGTTCATGAAAACTTAGAGAGTGTTCTAAGATTCATTTTGGATCAAGAACACATGACGATATTAATAACAAAGAATATCTTACAACCTAATGTTGCCTTGATTTCATAGGTACACTTCAAATTGTCCTCATCTCATCAAGTTTCCTTCAAAATCCTTAAGACCATAGGTTAGATACTTTATCATAATTTCACCAAGTTAAAGCCTTTCTAAGATTAACTAAATATCCAACTCAATGAGAGATGGTTATACTTATAGGCTTGGAAGGAAAAAGAGGAGGATAAGGAAAGGAGGTTTATATCCAACAGATAAGGGATGTGAGCCATTTCCAAACTAACTTGGAGAGATTCCATCCATAAGGCTTATCTTCTAGAGGCTTCTCATTCGTTTTTTATTTTACCTTTGTTAAAATAGTTTCACACCTTATGAATAAGTAACATGTGATAGTGTTGTAGTCTATCATGTATGCAAACTATGACAATTAAAAATGGTGTAGGTTGTAAATGTGCAACTTGCAACATCCTTCTAGACCAAGATTTCTAAAGGTATTTGAAAAAGTTTTTGATCTTTCAAGGAGAGGATTTTATTCCACATTCTTCATGTATTAATTGCAATAATACTTTGAATGACAAAGGATAGAGGTACAACTTAATTTCCTTGAATGTGATAAAATAATGTGTAACCAAATGGCCCCTAAAGTATGAAGTGAGAAAAGGAGTGATAACAAAAGTAATTTATTATGAAAAGGTGTTGATATAAGGAATAGACAACTAGAATCCTACCAACAATAATCAAGGAGTTACAGTACAATAATATCATCAATGAGTTAGGAATTTCCACACTCAAAATACAAATTACTCAAATCATATTTATGGAAATGCAAAGATCCATGTAAAATGAGGAATGCCATGGCCACCTAACATACATCATGGATACATGCCCGCATGACTCAATATGAACATAACAACCAAACATACATTGTGGATCTATGTAACAATCATAAATACTCAAAAGACTCCATCATGGCCTGAATATAATAGATAGGATCCATGGTATTCGTCTCTATCTTTCCATAGTGAAAATCTATCCATGCTGAGGTTGAACATGGTAGAAACCATCTGATTATTGTCAATGATTAAAATCATTAACAGACGTGAAAGAAACCACCAATAATTAAAATGGCTATTAAGGTACTTGAGTACATTCTAGTAAGTGTGAATAGATGATATGAATTTGAAAACTCATAGAATCATTTGATTGAAGGTCAATAATGTAAAACTATAATCGAAGGTGAGGAAACCTATTATTGAGTAATGCAAGCCCTGGGGTATTGAATGGTTTCTAAATCAACTTCCTAGATAATGTGTTCAAGTCAATAGGAAGTGATTTGTCACAAGAGGGCCTTGATGTATCCCCCACCAAGGAGACAAAATAGGTATAAAGAAGTGAAGTAGAATAGAGCATAGCACAATTTAGGACTTACTTAGGGGTGGCCAATGTAATAGAAGCCTTTAGGGACTACAAAAAACTAGCTAACTTAGGTTGAACTTCTCTTGAACATATTGACGACACAACAATTGTCTTGGAAACACTGAATCAAAAAGTGGATCATAGACCAAAGTATAATATTTTTGAAGGAATATGATTAAAAATATATAAGTGGATTTCCAAATCTTGACACAAGGTGTGAAAGGGTGTCAACTTCAAGAGTGGCTTTCTTTCATAAAATGTGTATAGAGTTTATATATTCCCTTCCTGAATTCCCCCCACCATTTATGGTGAGTACCTCCTTAATTTTAAGTGTGATTGACGAGGATAAAATATGCCTGAAGTATAAGCTCATCCTTTTGATGATTATTTTGGGGTATTTTTAACGAACCCTGGGAAGGAGTGGTTCAGTCCCAATTTACATACGGGCCCTTCATTGTTTATGTTTTACGATTCCAACGAAAGCATAAATTGGTGTACTTTTAATATACAGAAATCTTGAAAAATAAATAAAAACAAACCTCCCAGATGATTATTTTCATTTATATTTAACAATATTGAAAAAAGGATAAAAGATAACTCGTTAGATTCTTTCAACATAAAATTTTAATAAGCCTAGAGAAAGTAAAACTCAGTAATTTTTCATACTTAGAGAGTTTAAAAAATCAAAAAAGAAAAATCCAGTGAGGAATCTTTTATTAAATTTACTAAGTCTAAAAAAGGTTTAAAAGTGTGCTCACAACGAATTTTTTTGTTTCATGGTCCAACATCTGATCTGCACACACTCAAATGACCAAAAATGCCAAACCTACCCAAAAATATATTTTAAAAATGCAAAATAAAAATGAAGCAAACAAAGGAAAATCAGACAAAATGATAAAATAAAATAATAAAAAGTGTTTTTGTTCCTTTAAAAATGAGAAAATTCATTTTATTTTACCATTTGGATTTTACTATCCTCTAAGGTGAAAAAAGCACTCATTTTTTCACTTGATCTTCTGGGAGAAATTTTGAGAATTGCAGTGGAGAATTTTTGGTCTTGTTTCTTCCAAATAAGATCTCTTGATCCCCTCTCCATTTTTATGCCTTTCTTTTAAGTTTTTCTTGATGATTTAAATTGGTTTCAACCCTTTTATTTGGGGGGAAATTACGTCCTTCAGGTGTTGCACCCTTCCCATATCAAGAACTGTGACGCTGTATAGTTGTCACTTGTCCCAAATGGGAAAAGTGTTACATTGTCGCATTGTCTCTAATTGGATAGGTGCCATATTCCCAAGGAAAAAATATATATATATTTTTTTTAGTAGCAAAAATGAAAAATTCTTCATGCCACCTGAGTAATAAGTTTTCCCGTCAAGGTTTTCAGTTTGTTTGATCAGCAAGATGTTAGAGTATAGAGATATAGTACGAAGCAGAAGATTTGAATGAATCCAATGATCTAAATACATTGTTATCTCTTCGTGAATGTGGGTAAATGATTTTTTTATTGAATTACCATTACTAGAACATTTAGTGACAATATGGCATGCAGATGAGAAACTCTTTGATGGTGGTGTCCATGCCATCACCATTGATGTGGAAGATATATATTTTAAAACTGATCTCTCAAAAGAGGAGATTGAGTTTCACTAGTTTATTCAAGGGAAGGTGGTGAAACTACTAATTAGTATATCATCCAATATTGTTCTACATGACCAAAAAAAAGCAATGGAAATATTTCGATCAAGAATGTAACCAATTTTCCACTAAGAACTATTTTATTCACTATCATATGTATATCAGGAAATGCATCTCCAAATTTGGCTACCAAATCACAAGGGAAACATGTTTTGTAATGTATGAAACCCATAGTTTTCAATTGGTGCGAAGGGCTAGCAATAAACATGAAAAATTAGTTGACTAAGCGCAAGACAGGATGACTAAAACAATTTAGCTATGGATCCATTTTGGTCTCCTTTTTCTTGGAAAGAGTGCCCTTAATGTGTCCATAAGGGATAAATGCAGATGACCATGGATCGAGAGTTACTCATATGATGAGATCGGTTGAGTTCATGGCATGCCACGGAGGTAATCAACAGCCTTCATTTGGTCCCACATTAATGAAATGGTTGTAAAACAAACTCATTATGATTGAGGATTATCCATAAGCATGCACGAATTTCCGAGGAGATCCAAATTTAGCTCTCCCTAAGGGAGATCAATGCCAAGCATCATGTAAATATAAATTTCTACATATTTGTTTTTAATGCATTTTTGTTATTTTTAATTATTGTTTGTGTGTTAAGACTAATATAATTTTGACATGTAGATATTGGACCGATTCGACTAGCTGGGATGTCTTTCATCCAGAGGCCAAGTCAATAGGATGGATTAGGTGATTATGATCATGAAGCAGCAGAGGAGCTCAAAGAGGTGAAGCAAGACCTTGAGGGTCTTACTCAAGGTATAGTGGATACACAAATAGAGGATGTACCTCGATTATATCATCACCATATAGTTGGAGTTTCAGGGCACACAAGTCATCTCCTTCGGCAAGTGGCTGAGAAATTAGTGTGCTACCACGTCGACATCATGGGCATAATGATTGATTAGTCATAACTCAACTGGATTTTTTCTTTTTATCAACATCTATTTGATATATAAAGGTGACGGGCCTTGTGTTGTCTCAACACATTTTTTAAAAATCTTTTTGAAAATCTATTAATGAAAAATGGTTTATATTCTGGATACTTTCTTATAAAATGTGTTAAGTTTGAAATTTACAAATTTTTAAAATGTTTATACAATATATAATTAGCCAAAGTATCTATTACTGTATTAATATTTCTTGGAATTTATTCATATTGTAGATAGCCAATTTCTCATTCCATGAGACAAACCCTTAAATATACTCACAGAAGAGTAGGATTTATGGTGAATTTATGATGAAATAAACGTTGCTTAATTGAAACACTATGAGTTGAGAATCAAGTTGAATAAACAAGAATACTAATAGAAATGGCATCAGATAATAGTTCAATGATTGCAGTATACTCTGCAATATTATTAGTCATACAATCAAAACATATACCATGTAAACTTACCAACTCATCAGTAGGAGTATACGTTTCCCATGTAGTAGATGCAATGATCTTAGTACTACGGTTAGCACCATCAGTAAATCCAATGTAAGGTAAAGGCAGCACTGACATTCACAAACCAATCACAACATAAAATAAGAAGTGAAGGACATAAATTGTTTACAAAAAGAAAAAATGCAGCACACCAAAAATATGGTACAACAATGTGCAAAGTACTCATGTATAAAGATTCTAAACATGGTACCTTTTAAGGTAATGCCTATTTTTGTCTTCTCCCAAAGGAATTCCATCATAATCGACTAAATCAAAGGCACCTTTTTTTAATACTCGTCTGACGATATAAGGGCCATACCGCATGGGCTTGAACTTGTCATCTCTTAAATTATCATGTTATTAATCATACATAAGGACGAAGGCACACCTATCAAAGACTCAAGGTTTAATGGTTCTATCATAGTAAGATTTAACACACTTATTGTGATCTTTTTTAACCAAAGTGGGGTCACAACGAGTTTCATCCAACAGTGCTAAATACAAAAGACATTATTCCTCAGTAGAAGAAGTAGGGAGCAATTTAATGGCTAGTTTCAAAGATGGGATCTAATATTTAATAGGAAACACAACTTATAGGCCATATACTAGATGGAAATGTGTAAAAATAGAGGTTGTTTTTTAAAATGTTTGATATGCCCATAATGTTAAAAAAAATCATCAAGTTCCAATTTCATTTTAAAATGCCTATAATTTGTTGTATCATCATTGTGAGAACATTGCTTATTGCTTCATCCTATCCATTGGCCTGTAGATAGTAAGGTGTCCAGTTTTCATGGAATAAACCCAACTTGGAAAATAATCAAACGTCAATAAATCTGAAAATGAGATCCATGGTCAATGATGATCTCATGGCACACACTAAATCTAGAGATAATTTGGCTGAATATGAATGGGGTTACAGTTGTCCCTTTATTGGTGAATATAGGCGTCACCTCCTCCCATTTAGTGAAATAATCAATGGCAATGATGAGGTACCCATTCCCCTGACCGAGTGAAGGTTACATGTCATGAAGTCAATGCCCCATTTATAAAAAGGTGCAATGGTAACAATAGGGTAAAGCGAAGCAAGAGGTGTGTGCATTTTATGGTTATAGATTTGACATGAATGACATTTTTGGACCACCAATATGCAATATTTAAAGAGATATGGCCAAAAAAAATTTGTATGCATAAATTTTTAGGTAGTGGCATACCCATACATATGACCACCACATGATCCAACATGGCAATCATTAATAACTCTCTTAGCTTCCTCACATGTTAAACAACATAAAAAAATAGTGTCAACACAATGATGATAAAGGGTATTTCATACAATAATGTATTTTTGAGATTGGTATCAAATTTGATGACGTTCAACACATGATAAATCTTGTCGAAATTTTAGAGTTTGGATATAGAAAATTATACCTCCATATCAAGGGTCATAAGAGCCGATTAAGAAAAGATATTCATCAAGAATCAAATCTTTTACGATAGTTTCCATTTCAGTAAATCGAAAGTCACAACTCAATTCAACAAAAACAAATGATTTCTTAGATTTTGATTTTTAAAATTCCAAATCAAACTCTTGAAGGATAACAATCCATTTGGTGTATCCCCCCCCCGGAACTTGTCTAGCAAGAATGTGTTACATGGGGTTGTAATCAGAAATGATGGTAGCTTTTTGCAATAGAATGTAGTTACAAAAGAATTATAAAAATTGTACAAATTCCAATGCCAATTTCTCCACCAGTGAATATTTAATTTTAGAAGTGATGAGGTTCCCACTAAAATATTAAATCACATGTGAATCATATGAATCATACTCTTGGACAAGTAACATGGAAATGATACCATACGATGAAGCTGGATATAAAAAGTAGTCTCGATGATAATCAGGGGGGTGTACAAAGGTTTGTTAATTAAGACATTTTTTAAAGCATAAAAGTTTTTCTAAGCAGTGGCATCCCAAATAAAGGGAACCACTTTCTTTAAAATTCAAGTAAAACCTTTCGTAATCTCAACACAATTGGGAACAAAACAACATAAAAATTTTCTTCTCTTGCAAACTTTGGAGTTGGCGTAAAGTGGAAAGAGGAGGCAAATTCATAATGGCTTAAATCTATAGGGGATCAACTCGATTCCATTACTTGGATACAATGAAACGTAAAATACATCTAGATTCCACATAAGAAAACAAATTTATGTGGATTCAAGAAAATATTGTAATGTCGACATTGGAGGAAAATAACTTATAAATGTCTCAGGTGATCTTGGTGATGCATACAATGTGCAGGTAAATCATCAAGATAAGCTTGTGCAATATGCTTAATGTCATGAAATACATAATAAATAACTCGTTGAAAACTAGTGTCAACATTATTAAGCCCAAAAGGAAGCATTTTGTAGGAAACGGTCCTGCAGGGACAAATAAAAGTAGTTTTATGTTGATTCGATGGTAGTATATCAATTGGATTATAGCCATAAAATCCATCCATGAAGGAGAACATTTCATTATTGGCACAATTGTCGACATTCTATTCGATAAAAGGGGTTAGATAATTATATTTAGGACAATCCTTATTGATATCCCTATAATCAATACATACACAAATCGTTCCATGTTTCTTGTTGACTGGAATGATATTAGAAACCCAATGGGTTAGAGGTACAAGATAAATAAAACCTACTTTAAGAAAAATTTTGAACTCATCTTTGATAACAATGTTTTTTCATGGATAAGCAGGTTGATTTTTTTGTCAAACGGGCTTAGCATCAAGATATGTCTTAATTTCGTGAACAATAATCCTTGGGTCATTACCAATCATTTCTTCATAGTACCAAGCAAAAATATCACATAGTTATTTAAATAAGCTTGTTTAGGTTTGAAATCCTTTAGGAGAAAATGAGGCACCTATATGAATATTTTCCATTATCCCAAATATTGTTGAGATATCAATCATTATGGTTATAGATGTGTTCCCCAAATTCCCTTCAAATGATACATCATGGATCAAAATTGGAGTTTGAGGGAAATCGATTATCTAAGGTAAAATCTTAGTTTTAGTTTGAATCTCAATAGTCACAAGATTAGGGAGAAAAGAACAACAATGATGATTATCATCCCATGGCATTTTTCCTACAGACATAGTCTCCATGATACTTTCTTTAGTAAGAAAATATCATCACAAGGATCAAGAGATGTAGTGGAAATGAGCCATTAGGATTGAGAGTACTGATCTATGACTGTGTTCATTTGGTCATTGGAATCATAAGTAGTTGTACAAGCAGACAATATTTCTTCATAAGATAATTCAATAGGACTAGGTGGAATTTGATCACTATAGTTTTTGTATTTTAATGGACTAGGCACTACCCAAAGGTCATATGATTCGAGGGGTCCTGTTACACAGTATTTTGTCACCGTCCCTGTTACCCCTTCTCCCGTACATTGGAGGACCTATTCCGGGACCTATGAGAAGTGACATGACTTGAAAACACCTGCTTTGTATCCCTTAAAGTATGTACTCTATGCCCTGAAGACACCTTCTGCAAAATACCCAAAAATGTAGCCCTTTCTCCATTGGCGTTGTTCCATAGTGTATTTCTCGTGCCAATGAGGTAAGTCCTCCAAAGAGGGCACGCCAGCTAGCGCTCTGTTTCAAAGTCGCACTAGCGCCAACCCAGTTGGGTAAAGTTTTTAACCATCAAACTTCTGAAGGTTCCTTCCACCTTATCCATAAACTAATTCCAGTTTGAATTGGTTCAGTTGGGCTTCGTATCTCCCAAGGAGGGAAGTAGTTCTCCACCTCTCATGGAAGATTCCTAATGATAAGGACAATCCCATGAATCAAGTGGATGGTCTTATCTACTCCTCCTATCCCTATATAAGTTTGTTCGTTCCCCTTTGACAAGCTAGTTGGTAATTCTTGGTTAATAATTCTACTTTTCAAGCTCCCAAAGTCTGAGGATTACTAAGCTCATCTTGTAAGAGGTCTTGTGTGTCCCTATGAGGCTAAATATTTAAGGAGGAGATCCATGTCCAAGTAATGAAGGAGAGAGAGAGGCTTGTTCCCATCCCTACAAGCTTTGCAAGGCATGTGTTGCTGATTCACCCAGCCAAAGGAGGATATGACGTCAGAACTTGGCTGTATTCTCTTTTGTTTTATCAATAATAATAGACGACTATCATTATGGTTCCACTCATGTGTCTTTATTATGATGTTTGAGTTGTATCTTTTCTAACTGATACATAGTTGCATTTCCCGGATTTTATGCTTGTATTTGTCTTGTTCTTTGCATGTGCAGGTGTCTATTCATGGGGATCATGAGGATTGCGAGCAGCTGAAGTGAAAGAACGGAAGCAACGACCCTTCTACGAATATAAGCGTTGGATTCAAGGTAGGCTCTCATCTTGGCTTTTGCTTTACAATTAGGAACATGCGTGTTAGCGTTGTTTTATTGTTGCTAGACCTCAGTTAGGCTAGTGGGACTGCCTTTGTCCGCAGAGGGGATTTACCTACACAACAATTTGGCGACTCCGCTGGGGAGTTGGATTTTGCCTTGTTTGTTTATCTTGTCTTGTTGTTTGATTTGTGAACTATTAGACAGAGTCTGAAGTTTGGCCAGATAGCCTTCGAAACACTATTTCTTTGCATTAGCGAAGCAGATCAACGCTACTTCAGTATATCTCCGGTTTGGTTCGCAAACTGAACGACTTGGGACAAGCCTTGTTCCTTGATTGTTTCCTTGGTTTCTTTCGCTTGTTTTGCTTTCTGGGTTGGATACCTATGTTGTTTTTGCCTCTTGAGAGTACTTAGGGATTGTTGGTTTAGCCTTGGCTCTTGTGTTTTTTATTTTCCATAGCAAACTCGACTGGCGCTAGTTTATAGCGTGACAGTCGCACCAATTGGCGCAAGTTGCACATAGACAACCTGCACCAATCCTGAAAGGTGCTAGTTGCAGCCTAACAGTCGCGCCAGGCCTGTAAAATTTTGAAGTTTGCTTGGTTCTTCATTTTTCAAGCTCTGGTTTCATCCTGAGTGCCTTTGTCAGACTACTTTGATGTGTTGGAGTGTGATTTGACTGGTGTCGATTGCTACCCTCTGGGTGTTTGCTTTTTTCTACCGATTTCACATTTTTAGCCCTAGGGCATCTAGTGGCCTTGTGAATCGAGCCTTCCTAAGGTGTTTCGATCTTTTTGTTTTCCAGTGAACTCTCTTGCTTGCTCTTTTACACTTGTTTGGTAGCTGTGAATCATTTCGTTGCGTTATTTAGGTGATTTGCTTTGTCTTCACTTGAATTCCACTTCATCTCACTTTGAGCCCAGATCACATGGCTCATTGTTGTCTTTAGGACCTTTTTGATCCTTTGGATGTTTGATTTGTGTTTTGAGGGACTGAACGTGTGTGTATTGGTTAGAATTTGTTAGTGTTATTTCTCAAAACCTCTTTAGTGCATTTTGCCATTAGTGAAAAAGAAAATCTCTTTTGCTTTGGAATAGTTAATGAAAGTTAGGACTTTTCATTTTGATTAGTGAATTAGTAATCTTAAAGAGAAGTTTAGTGATTTGCATTAGCTGCATTAGGGAAACTATTTCTTGTTTGTGATCGTTTCGTTTACATGAAATCTCTCTAAACTCTTTTGTAATTAGCATTCATCGAATGGAATGACATGTTTTGGCATATAGAGTGAATTTAGGGATTTTGAGAAATTACATATGGTAGGACCTGAAAACCGAAACTTAAATCGAGATCAACTTTAAAATAAATCGAATGAACTTAAAAACGCATTGGAACATAACGCTCACATTCCAGAGGTCTAGGCTAGAGACGTGCTCCGACGTCGTTAAACCTAGTCATTTTTGTTCTCACATTAAGGTTGGGTGATTCCTCCTTGTGTGAATCAACTGTGGTCTAGTACAGACTTGTGCTCCCATGTATCGTCACGTATATATGGGGAGACTCCACTAGGTTATCATCCTTGATCCACAGGAAGCCGTGTCTGCCGCCTTAGAGCCCGTAATGCACCGAACACAACATTCAGGAAGATTGACTGCCGTACGGAAAGTCTTTGGCTTTCATATGATTGCTAAGGTGTATATGCAGTTTTACGGATTGTCTGGTAAAACCCTTGCCAAGTTTCTCCAGAGCAGTCACTTTTTGATCCTTTTTGGACTCCTTAAAAGAAAAGGCTCTATTGAGCATTTGTCACTTCGGGCTCATTAAATATTCAAAGGCGACTAGAGTCATATTTTGTCCTTTTCTCAACTCTTAAAACATGAAAAGGCCAAGTTGTGTCTTAATGTCTTAAAAATTTATTCGACCACGATTACATTTACCGTGTTAGATCTTGTGTGCGTTAGTTTTGAGTAGGGTTTTTTATCGTTAGCTTGTCTAGGATTTTTGTTTGATTCAATCATCATGGCGGATCCATCGATCTCGTCTCCCGTCCTGAGTGACCAAGGGTCTCCTTCTTCTGCTACTCCTGAGACACCGGTTTGTGGTGACACTTTCCCTGTTATTCCAAGTGTCCAGCCGTTGAACTCTTGTGCTCCAGAGGACGAGATTTATGACTTGTTTTGGAACCCTGTTTGGGAGCCTTCTAAAGAGGATTTTCCCTCTACTCCTATTGGTGTTTCGTCCCCAATGGCTTCTTCCAATATGGAAGACACATCTCCTTTATCGAGTGGAACACCTGTTATGTCGAGCATTGATACTCCCATCTTGGACACATCCCCAGTTATATCTACTCCCTACACTGTTACACCTCTCGGTATTACAGTGCCGGCGTGTTATAGATCTCTGAGGGATGCCATGGGCTCTGCGAGTTCCTCTTCTATGTGGGATAATAACATTGTTCCCACTACGGGACCTTTTTTTTCCCAGGCTCACCATACCGCTGTCACGTCAGTTCCAACCAATCCGACCGTTTGTGTCGCATCGTCAACTCCAGTTGCTAGTGCTGTCACGGCATCTTCCATCGTAACTACCGTTGTCGGCCCATCTCGTGGCCCGGCACGTAGTGGTCAATCGGCACATGATTTCAGAGTTGTGCATCCTCCAAGCAGTGCCCCACCTTCTTCTGATGCCATTTTAGCAGGGGGGCATATTCTCAGTACTTGCATGCTGTCCAAAATCCAGGCGGGCAAGGCCCTTATTATGATCCGGTCAATAATTATTTGTATACCTCCTTGCCAACCCAACCCATTGTAGAAGGTACCATTCCATTGAATGTGGCTTGGGGTACCACTGGTTACGGTGGTGGGAAATTCCGTCCGAATCAAGGGCAGCCATCTCAAGGACCATCATACCAAGGTCAGCCATTCTACACACAGCCTAATTATGGGCAGCAGTATTATGGCCAAACCTATCCAGGGCAACCTGGAGGCTCACAAGGACAACCCTACCAAGGACAACCTTCGGCCTCTGGTGGTCTGTCTTATACATATCTTGGGAAACCTTCTGGAAACCCGGGACAACCTTATGCTCAGTAAGGACAACTTGGACCCCAGCAGGGATACCCTTCGGGTCAACCCTATGGGAATCTGGGACAACCTTACGTGTAGCAAGGGCAACCCAGCAACCAGCAAGGATACCTTTTTGGGCAAAGCGGCCAACCTTACATGTAGCAAGGCCAGCCCACTGCTCACCCTAGTCTGCCATCTGGTCTACAAGGACAACCTTTGGTTGCGCAAGGACAACCAAACCCCCAAAAAGTTCAACCTTCTGGGAAAGTAGGTCCGTCTCAGATCCAGCCTGGACAACCTTCCGGCCAGATGGCCCAACCTCAGTCTTTTCAAGGATATCTTTCTGGGGCGGCTCAACCCGGTTACCAACCCCAGAATCAAACTAGTCTCCAGCCACAAGGTGGGTACCAATCCCAACCTTCTTATCAAATGCCGCCTGGTTCCCAGGCTCAATATGGAGCCCAGCAACCATATGGATACCAGAAACCCCAAGGGAAAAATAAATTCACCCCGTATCAAAATTACCAACAGCCACAGGTCACCCCTTATCAAAATTATCAGCAACCCAATGTTGCTCATGCGGGACAGTATGGTAACCAATGGGGCGCTGGGGGGCAGAACCAGAATCAACCATTCGGTTACGGATATAACCCTTATGGACAAAGTTCCTATGGACAAGGTCCTTTTGGACCTGGTCCATCCGAACAAGGTCAATGGGGGCAACCAGCAACTGGATGGAACTCTGGCCCTACCTCATATCCGCAGATGTCCTTCAACCCGCAGCTACAATTTCTAGCGACGTTGGAACCGCCCGATGTGTTGAAGTTAACAAATGATCCTATTTTGCATAATCCACAATGGCCACCAGTTCCAACTAAGATACCCGGCGACTGTCCCAAATTCGACGGCAAAGTTGGAGAGGATCCTCAAGCCCATGTAATGACTTATCATCTTTGGTGTTCGTCCAATTCATGGCTTGATGATTCGGTTCGACTTCGCCTGTTTCAAAGGAATCTCACCGGCTCCGCTGCTAAATGGTACATTGAATTGACCTGTGGGTCTTTTCAAGACTTCAATTCATTGGCTATGGCATTCCTCACTCATTTTCAGTTACCCATTCGGTACGAGACAGGGGCCCATCTCCTTACGTCTCTCAAGCAGGATACGGTTACGCACATCTCTGATCATATACATGAATGGAGAAGACGTCATCGGTTGATCAAGTTGTGGATTCCTGATCAACTCCTCACTGATTGGTTCACAACTTCCTTTGTCCCTAAGATTGCACGGGATATTGCTATGGGAGCCTGTGTGACTGAAGATCAAGCGACCGCGCGTGCTCAGTACCTTGACTTAGTTTACTCTTAGTCAAGTACTTTGTATGAGTATTTTCCTGATGCCCCAAGACCTGGTACATCCAAGGCTCCAACAAAGCCATCTGTTGATGGAGTTATTGGCTCTGTGAATCCGTCATCCAAAAAATCATCCTCGAACCCTGGGAAGCAAAAATCGAATGCTTCTAACGAAAACACTTCTCAGGGTGGTTCAAATTCTGGAAGTACTTCTGAGGTTAACGCTGTCTAGTCCACCATGGCGAGTAAGGCCTCAAAAGGAAAGAAAAAGGGGAAAGCAAAGAATAAGTCTGAGCAACCTAAACAGGATTCCTCCGAACCTCCATCCGAGGAAGGAGCTAAGCACAAACCCAAATATCCTTGTCTTATCTGTGATGAGGATCACTACACTAAAGACTGCCCAAGGCGGTCCGAGGTTAGTCGTTTGTTGAAAGGCGCTCCTGGGATTCCTGCGCTTCTTAAAGAACCTTTCCCCTCTCAACAGACTCAAATGGTGGCTGATCCATCTTCGTCTTCTTCTCCCTTTGGCTCCCAAGTCTTCATGGCTGGATCCATTCCGGTTCATGTAACGACTCGAACAAAGGAATATCCGTCGTCCACCGGGAAGGAGCCTGAGGTTCCCTCAAGTGCTCCTTCATCCAGCTCTGGTCCGCTCCATATCGAGAGACCAAGTACTGAGATGACCATCCGACCCCCTCCCAAAGGAGTACTCAGGAGATCATCTTACAACCCAAATTCTCATGTTGCTCAGCACTACAGCATAGTGGATGACTTAGCGCAGGCTCCGTCGGCTATGTCCACCTTAGAAGTTCTCTAGAGCTACCCCCCTCAGAGGAAGTCCCTGCAATCAGCCATCGGTGGCATCGACCCAGCGGATTCAGATCTGATTACCTTTGATCTCGAGAGCCATGTCTCAAGGCTGCCTCATCAGATCGCCTTTCTTATACAAGTCATCATCAATTCAAAAATGATCCATCGTACAGCTATTGATGAGGGCACGTCAACTTGCATCATGTCTATTGCTTGTTGGAAAGCGATCGGGTCTCCGACTCTGAGCTAGTCTCCTACGACACTGGAAGGCCTTCGATGGGAGAGAATATCGTCCCTATGGTATTCTTCAACGATTGCTGATCAATTTAGAAGGGAAAACCGTTGAAGTAGAAGTTGAGGTCGTTGACGCAAATCTTACTTACAACCTCCTTCTGGGCCGAATTTGGACGTATGCCATGCGTGCCGTGGCTTCATCCCTCTTTCGTGTCATCTGTTTCCCTCACCAAGGGAAAATTGTCATGGTAGACCAGCTCTCCTTCTTCGCTTCTTCTTCTGAAGGAAATGTGCCTTTCGTGGACATAACTCCATCCCTTTCGAGAGTGTGGGAGCCGGGCTCTTCAAATATCCCGCCCTTATGGGTGTTTTCTCACTCCCACCTCCCAAACTCACCATTATCAGTATGATTTCGGTTCGTTCTGATCCCTGGGTCCTTCCCCCCATCGACCAGATAGAATCGTGGGGCAAGGAGATGTCGTTGAGTCCCGCCAAGCTCAACTACATCGAAATCGATGTTGTATCGGCTCCTCCTCCTGAACCTGCTTCTTCAAGTGGAGCTCTTGACTCATACGACTATTCCCCTTGGCTTGGAGAATGTGCCTCCTCGGATCCATTAAAGGAAATATTTCCTTCCAACGAAACCATCATAGAGACCATGTCTCTCGAGGAACCTCCGTGGTCCCATCTTCACCACCGTTCCTCGTTTCTCCCTACCCTTTGGGAAACGTTGGCTTGTCTCGAGCGGTTTGCTCCGTGTCTCCCTTCACAACCTCTTCAGACGCCTATTTAGGTCTATCAAGTATCGTCTGAAGGGAATTTGGGGAACATTACGCAGACCCAACCTATCG
The DNA here is from genome assembly GCA_000404065.3 of Pinus taeda. Lineage (NCBI taxonomy): Eukaryota > Viridiplantae > Streptophyta > Pinopsida > Pinales > Pinaceae > Pinus > Pinus taeda. The sequence continues at coordinate 100,559 of APFE030978381.1, forward strand.
ACATCTCTGTTAAACCAGGGATTTTCGAGAACATCTATATAGGAGTCACTTGCACTCCTGAGGAAATTCAAATCTATATAGCGCTTTTTCGCGAGTTCTGTGACATCTGTGCATGGTCTTATGAAGAGATGCTCGGCATTGATCCAAATATTGTAGTGCATGAGATACCTACGTATCCAGGAGCCAAACCTGTTCGTCAGCGTTTACGCCCTGTGCACCCCCGCAAGGCCGCAGCTATCAAAGCGGAAGTTGAAAAACTTCTTAAAGCTAGTTTCATTTACCCTATCCCACTCACAGATTGGGTCTCTAACATTGTCCCTGTGGATAAAAAGTAGGGTACTATTCGCATCTGTGTTGATTATCGTGATATTAACCGCGCCTACCCGAAATATAACTACCCCACACCTTTCATTGACCAACTCATTGATGAGTGTGTTGGGAGTGAGATATATTCGTTTATGGATGGATTTTCTAGCTACAACCAGATTAATATCGCGCCCGCTGATCAACACAAGACGACCTTTATCTGCCCGTGGGGTACTTTCGCTTACAAAAAGCTCCCTTTCGGTCTCAAGAATGCCGGTGCCACTTTTCAACATGCGATGTCTTACGCCTTTCATGATATCCGACACATCGTACAGCCTTATCTGGATGACCTTCCCGCTCATTCAGCTAAGCGCCAAGACCATCCGTCACATCTCCGTGAGATTTTTCTCCGCTGTCGACACTATAATATCCGACTTAACCCGCATAAATGTGTCTTCTGCATAGAATCTGGCAGACTTCTCGGGTTTATCGTCTCCCGAGAGGGCATCCGTTTGGATCCCCTTAAAGTCGAAGCCATTTTGAATCTTCCTCCCCCTGCTTCTTTGCGGCAACTGCAAAGTTTGCAGGGTAACGCAAATTTCTTGCGACGATTTATCCCGAATTATGCCGAAGTGGCAAAAGGTTTCACGCGGTTACTCAAGCGCGACACCCCGTTTCGATGGGATGCCATAGCTGAGGAGTCTTTTGCACGTCTTAAAACTCTTCTGGTTTCCGCCCCTTTGTTGCGGCCTCCGAATTATCATCGCAATTACACATTGTATTTGGTCACTGCTGATACCACTATCGATATGGTTCTGGTTCAGGATGACGACGATGGCACCAAACATGTTATCTACTACCTTAGCCGCAACTTGTTAGATACAGAAACTCGGTATGCTTATGTCGAGAAGTTGGCCCTCGCTGTTGTTTGCATTGTTCAACGTTTCCGTCATTACATCTTGTTGCGTACTACGACAGTGATCTCCGATTGCAACCCCATGACCTATATTCTGTCATGCCAGTTGTTGGGGGGCAAATACTCGAAGTGGATAGTCATCCTCCAAGAGTTTGACTTGCAATTTACTGCTGCAAAGTCTAAGAAATCACTTGTCTTCACTGAGTTGTTGTGTTCTTTTCCATCCATTGTTGCCTCCTCTCAGTTAGAGGATTCCATTCCAGGCGAAACTCTCTTCCTCATCAGCACCCTCGATCCTTGGTATGGGGATATTATTGTCTACTTGCAGACCTCCTCCTTCCTTCCCGAAACCTTTAAGGATGTTCGTCGATGGATCCGACATCAAGCCCAACCATATTGCATCGTTGGGGACACCCTGTACCATCTCGGTGTTGATTCTGTTCTTCGCCGATGTTTAACTTTCGAAGAAGCAGAGAGAGTTTTGAATGACTACCACTCTGGTGCTTGTGGTGGTCACATGTCTCGATATGCCACTGCACAGAAAATCCTCCGTGCTGGCTATTTCTGGCCCTCCATTTTTAAGGATTGCATTCTTGTTGTCCGTTCATGTCATGAGTGCCAGATTTACCAACGGAAGATGCGTGCACCCCATGCTCCATTGAACCCCGTTGTAACCGTCGGCCCTTTTGCCAAATAGGGCATCGATTATGTGACCTGTAACCCTCGCTCAGCTGGGGGGCATGGGTACATCATCGTTGCTGTTGAATATTTCACGAAATGGGCCAAGGCGATGCCTACATTGTCAGAAGACAGTCACACCACGGCGCAGTTTTTGTTCAACCATGTTATTTCGCGGTTCGGAGTACCCCAAGCCATCGTCACTGATCACGGAAAACATTTTCGTAATCACATGATGACCAAGTTAACAACCCAGTTGGGCCTTAGGCATGATAGTTCGACCCCGTACTATCCTCAGGCAAACAGTAAAGTGGAAGTCGTGAACAAAGTTTTGGTCACGATGCTTCAAAGAACTGTTGGCATGCATAAGTCCAATTGGCACCTGATGTTGTTCTCTGCTTTGTGGGCCTACCGTACCTCCATGAAGGATGCCACAGGTTTCACTCCTTTTCAGTTAGTTTATGGACTGGAGGCGACCCTTCCTATTGAGTGTGAGATTCCTTCATTAAAGATAGCCGTCGAGTTGCTCCCTAATACTACTCCAGTAGAAGAGCGTCTTCTTTACTTAGAACAGTTGGATGAGACTCGTCGTCTAGCCTCCCTAGCTATTGAAGCTCAGAAGAAGCGAGTGAAAACTCACTTCGATAATACTGTTAACCCCCGCTCTTTCATTGAGGGAGACCTAGTACTGCTCTATGATCAAGCTAACGATAAGCTGGGGCAGGAAAACATCGAGTCCTATGATTAGAATGGGCAACCTACAATGTGAAAAAGAGTTTTACAATGAAAGAGGTGCCTACTAGCATTAATAGATTATGAGGTAATCCCCTGGATAGGCCCCGAACATGGGTTTGATATCTCAAAATAATGATTTGCATGAGGCCTCAGCACTCTCACTTTTGTACATACGTTGCTATCAGCTAGGATGTGGTTGTGTGTGCATGTTGTTTTGTTTTATCATTTTTGAATTATTGTCGGGCATGATTGCCGGCTTATATGTGCTTTTTGCTTCTTGAACAGATGTCTGGATCGCCTTACGTTGGTTTCGCTGATGGTGCTTCCTGCAGTACACGCAGCTTGTCAGCTGCGGCATGGGTGATCTACGATCCTCATGGTGAGTTAGTAGATATTCAAGGGGTTTGTCTAGGTTGTACAACGAACAATGTTGCTAAACATAGTGCTATGATTGAATTATTAGCTGAGGCGATTAACCTCGGCATTCGCACATTGGTTGTGAACTTGGACTCTCAGCTTGTAGTCCACCAACTCAATGGGCGTTATTCCGTCAGAGATCATCGGATTTTAAGATTGTATTTACGTGTTAAGTTATTATAAAGGGATTTTGATTTCATTACTTATCAACATATTCCAAGACGACTTAATACGTTAACCGATGCATTAGCTAATTATGTGTTGGATAGGCAGTTGCATAACATGTGAATCAACATAATACAAGAAGCATAAAGTACAATTGACCATAAAACATATGTATATATATATGTGTGTGTCCAAAATGTTTGCACCCCGTGCATCATCAAAAAATAAATACATGTTTTTCTTAATACACCCAGAGACAACATGTCTCTCAAAAAATATGCATGAAAAAAAAAGCCTAGATGTCTAGTCTCGGTTGTGCTCATGATAGCACGTCACCGCCCGCACTAGACGCCTCAAGAGATGGTGGATGCGAGTCGGCACCCCTACTGTGTGCCTCTGGTAAGCTAGCGGCACATCTGCTAGCCGAGCATAATCTGGGATCCCTTGAGTGATAGCCTCAAGGTTCTGGATAAGCTCCCCTCTGTCACCGCCCTCCTCCAGAGGATCTGCTACTACTACTACTGCTACTAGATGTCTTCTCGCAATGGAAGACAAGCCAGCTGGACGCTCTGGGCCGACACCTACATGTGCATATAAAGGTCATTAGGACAAGCAGGTACTAACAAAAAAAATCATAAAAATACAAAATCAAAAAATGCGGACGTACCAATCTCCTCGTCCTAGTCCTCTCCCTCCGGAAGGGGAAGGTCAGGGTCTCCAGTGAAGTCTGTCCCCGCATACGGCCAGTCTTCCACCATGATCAGTTGGCGGCGAAGCCACCTGAAGAACTCCGGTCTGAAGGCCATCTGCTGGCCGCCACCACCCCTCGGCATCAGTGCCGCCCATCAAGCCATCCTCGGCTCTCGAGGTGCTGGGTCTGCCACAAAGGCCCCTTAGCCCTGGAAGCTTGCCACACGTTCCAAGAAGAACGTCACCAAGATGGAACCATACCCAAACTGTTGCAGCTTGCCCTGCTTGGCCTTTGTCAGCTGCCTCTTCATATTGGTCGTCACAGCTGACGCCCAATTGAAGACTGTCGGGCTAAGACACTCCATCGCTAAAAGAAGATGGTTCTTCGTGGCTTCGTGGGGCGCTTGTGCCCCCGCAGCTCGTGTAAAAGTGAATAGTAATGCCCGCAGTGTCAAGTCTTGAACGGTGGGGATATCCACCTTCGAACTGCCCTGCCCATATTTTTCCTCCAGGCAAATTCGGGCCTTCACCTCATCCATCTTCTCTCCAGATGGCCTGCTCCCAGTCAATCGAGGCACCGGCCCTCGTCGCGACAATCCTATCAAGAAGTAGACATCCGATACGTCCAAATCCAGTACCTGATCCCCTATCCGGAACACCTGTTCCTCCACGTCCCATAAGTCAATCAAGTACTATAGGAGCTCTGGCTGAGCTCACAAATAGGATAACATGAAGAATTTGTTAAGCCCACACGCTCTAAGAGCCTCCATGCAATCCTCATCGGCTAAGGCTAATGTGTCCACTTGGTCATGTTACCGTTCCTTCCATGTCATCACCATTTTTGTGGATTGCCCTGCAAAAAACAAGTCAAAATGATGCATTAAAATCTCATACAACTTGAATTGCAGCAAAATGGGTTTTTAATTTGTTAAAATTGGCCTAGAAATGCGTGCGGTCATTGGCGCGACTGTTTCTAAAACAGTCGCGCCCATGGGTGCGCGCCCTATGGGAAATTTTCCCCATTGGCGCGGGTCCGTGCCCGAAACCCGCGCCAATGGGCGAAACCCCTAAATTTGAAATTCCCCCCATAGGAAATCAAAATGCAATTAAAAACGAATTTCAAACGGGTGAAAATGAAGCTAAGGACAAGACCACTTACTTGGCACTGACGGCACTCGAAATGGTCCACTGGATTGGCCACAATCGCCAACTGAAGGTCGCACTCCAAAAAGCCCTAATGTCGCTCTCAAAAGGTAAAAAGTGAAAAGTAATTTTTATTTTACTATTTTCACCTTTTTATAGCTTTTTGACACTGATTAAGCTTTAAAAATTCATTTTATGTATATTTTCATGGATATTTGCGTCAAAAATGGGTTTTACGCGGATTTTTTGTGCAGCGACAGGTGTTCGTGCAGCTTTCATGGCAAAACGAGTTGTATTTTATACTTTTTCAGACTCGGTAAATACACGAAAAAGTCACTTTGGAATCATCTTTTGCTCTTTTCTGACTCTCTAAACGTGAAAAGAATGCCGAGTTGGTCCTCTCAACTCGTTAAATGGATATGAAAGGCGGTCGTCTTTAAACCCTTTTCCGACCATTTAAAAATGAAAAGATTGTCGGACCCTTGTCGTTTCCGGTTCGTTAATCGTCACGAAGCAACGTGGTTTTGATCGCTCTTTTACTTTTTCAGATCAAATCACTAATTATGAAAAGTACTCCTCAGTCGTAATGATCGGGCAGTTCTTTCGAGCATAGTTTTATACTTTTTCGGGCTCGAGAGACATAACTTTACGAAAAAGGACAACCCTGGAGTTTCCTTTTTGCTGTCTTTTCAAACTCTCTAAATATGAAAAGACGCCAAGTTCTTCCTTTGTCGGACTCGTTAAAACTTTATGACATCGGATTTCGTCGTGATGACGCCTCTCAAGCATATGCTATCCCCGTCAAGCTTGTCATCCAAAAATAACCGGGGTACTCGCCAGAAATGGTGGGGG